>JANRGW010003253.1:0-38039 GCA_024733675.1 Psilopsiagon aymara
GTGAGGCACTGGAATGGGTTGCCCAGGGAAGTTGTGAATGCTCCATCCCTGGCAGTGTTCAAGGCCAGGTTGGACAGCCTTGGTGACATGGTCCAGTGTGAGGGATCCCTGCCCATGGCAGGGGGGCTGGAACTAGATGATCTTAAGGTCCTTTCCAACCCTAACTATTCTATGATTCTATAATTCCGAGCTTTGCCGAGCATTCACTGAAGTTATGCCTTTGCACCATATGAGGCAGGTCTCCTTCAGCTGAACTTAGCAATTCAAGGTTAAAAAAGATTTTCATGTAGAATTACAGAGAAGCAGAGGTATCAAGGCTCCTCTTTACTCAATGAGCAATCTGCTTCTTTACAATACTGCTAATTCGCCCGACACTCTTCTGTTCCCACAGAAATCAAGAACTTGATCTTTAATAGCTTAATGATCTTTATAGCTTGTAGACTAGGCTTCTTTCTTTCATGGAAAATTTGCAGTTCAGACAATCCAATTGCAGTTGCTCTTTTCCCCAAAGGGAAATTAATAGCCTATTCTACTCTCAGCTCCTAAAAAAGACATGTAACTTCTAACTGGCCTTTGATAGCAGTGAAAAGCATATGCTTCAATAAGAACAGAAAAGTTACACTGCAGGTAGATTAATTCAATGACATCAGAACTGCCTTTTGCAGACAGCATTAGCAAATCTCTCCTAAAATGCTAGTCTAGGTCAGTATCTATGTGGTCGGCTCTTTAAACTTTCTATACTCACCAGCAGCTGCCACAGAGGTGCTTGCCCGCTAGGCAGGAGGAGGCCAGCAGTCTTGACCAAAGCCAGGGCTGCCAGATTCCTGACGGTGCTGTAGCAGGTACAGCAGGCACCCAGGGCAGGATGACCGGCCACAGAGGAAAAAGCTTTGCTCCTGCTTACAGGGAGCTTAAGCCTGCAGCCTCCCAGACCCGGGCTGAGGGACACCAGGGCACCAGCCAGCCTCGACATTACAAAGCACAGCAGTCTCCCTCCATCTGTCTCTGCCTGTGTAGGCTTAAAATCTTGAATGTGAACCTCCCTCATGGGAAGATAGCACCAAGCAGGACAGAAAGCCCCTATGACGTGCACCCTGAGTACAGGGGGGGCACGTACCACTTCACACTGCTCTGTCCCACTCCTCTGAACAGCCAGGACATGAGACACCCATCTCCTCGCAGGCAGCTGCTCCATTCAGGGGGAGCACACAGACTCACTGGCAGGACCAGCTCCTAACCACGACCAGGAGCCCCAGCTGGGAGCACTCCCGAGGCAGAGCCCATGAACATACCTCACCTCTGCAGCAGGGAGGTGGCTCACAACGAGAGAACTCCAGTAGGAACCACCGGACGGGCTCCTCAAGCAAGCATGGCCTCCATAACCCCTCTAGAGCCCCACTCACAGGTTGCTCCAGGGCAGAGGGGACAGAGGGCTGCAGAGCTCCAGGTGACACACACCCTGACTGCAGGACTATCACCATCCCTCCACTCCCAGCACAGGCAGCCATAGACCCTGGCCCTGCTTGCAGGCAGGTCACACTGCCCAAAGTACTACCTCCACCCTAAATCACAGCCCAGGAGTAACTACTGATCTACTGGTGCACACTCAAAACATATTATTGTGGTTTGCTTGCTTTTAAATGAACCACCATAGCAGCACTCACTCCTAAACCAACCCTCTTCTTTTCTTTCCTCCGCACTTATTAACTATATGCAGGTGCTCTCTGTTACTAACACAGCCCACCTGCAGTAGGACTTACGTGCTGCCACAGAGTACTACTAAGACATTAAATTCTGATGGGAGCCATAGCTAAAGAAAAATCTTCTATGGCAGAAATTTGAGTTCTCTGTTTTCCCCTATGAAGAATCACATTGCTATGCCTTGCATTTAAACACACAGGCTTCCAGTGAGTTATTTACTCCCACCTAACAGCTCAGTTAATTTGGGAAGGACTCATCTGACCCTATAAGCTGGGTAGACACTGCACTCCTGTCATAAACTGGGTGAGCAGCTTTAGACAAAGGATGGCAATTGAAAAGAGCCATCACTGCCACAGGGGTTATTAAGCCTTCCCTGAAGAAAGGAGGGAGCCTGTGTAAACTGTCATTAGGACAGTGCATCATTGCAATGTATTATTCATATCACGGTGGCATCAATAAGTTCCAATAAAGTCATAAGCTCTCTGTTCTGTAAGTACACAGGCCCAGCCCTGAGTGCCTGAAATTTAAGTAGGCAAGACAGAGTGAGGAAATGAGGGATAAGAAATTAAATTATATTTCCAAGGTTACTCAATGGGTCTGTGGCAAACTGAAGAACAAAACCTGAGCCTACCTCTGTTTGTTAACTACAGAGGCCTTGTTCCCTCATCTCCCAGGCGGTACTTCTTGCTTCCTGCTTTCCTCCTCCTCAGTGTTACTTCATTTCTGAGGTTTAGTTCTTGGTATGTGTCACTTTTGGCAGATGCTGCCAACATGTCACAGCCCTAGGAGCTGTTACCTTACTATAGATGTCCATTTTAATAATGGTGTGTGTCTTTATGTTCCCTGTTTCACCTTTTCCTGTTCTCCACTTGGTGTTTCTGTATTGTTTTTACAGGTTGTAACCCCTTTCAAACCCATGGCCTGATATACAAGTACTGGGAGTTGGATGAAGTAAGGACAATAGTCCTGCATCACGGATGTTTCCTCATCTGCCGCCACACAAAAAAAGTCTCCTAAAAAGCCTGTAAAGCCCAGAGTAATGTCAGAGTTTCCCAGACCTACAATTTTTGAAACTATAAGAGTTTCTTCACTGGACTGTAATCACAGAATGAGCTATAAAATGCAAAATGTCTGTGTCCTGTCCAGCCTTGGGGAAACCTTGAAAGACTCTTCCAGAATCAGAGATACAGACTGAGACAGTTTTTATAAGTTGCTTTTCTCCAGTGCTAAAATGCTACCAAGAAGCTCAGCAGTGTACATGTCTGACTGTCAGATCGATTTGATATTGCCCTGTAAAATATCTTTTACTTTCTTCAATGTGGCTGCTGTGAAGGTCATGCATCAGAAACATTCCTCTTTACAAAATCATCATCTCTTTATCCATTTCCTAGTTACCAAACAACATCAATTTCTACACATCAAACTCATGAAACTTCCAGAGGAATGCTGAGATTCAGGGATTCTCTCTGATCCCTGAGAGACCTGAAGGACACCAGCTCACGGGCCAGCCCACACAGCCTCTTTGGGGGACAGAAGGTGTTTGTTAACACTTAGGCCTCAGTAACCTAGCTTACAACTTCACCATGCTCTGGAGTAAGATGTTTTGCCACTAGGCAGCCACCTCAAGATTCAAATCAGGTCAATGTAAACTTCAAACAAACGTATTTGTAATACACCAAAAAAAGACAATACAAATGCTTACTAAAGGCAGACAGGAGAAGAAATGAAAGAAAAAAAGTATAATGTATTTACATTTTCTCAACATACCTTTCCCTCATCACATCTGAACTATTGTGAATCTTTGCCTTATACAAATACAATTAATTAACATGTGAGGGGATCCAAACAGATTAAATTCCCTTCCTTCACTTACCTGTCTTTCTCAACAAGCCTTCTATGTTTCATATTCATTTCAGAGAGAGCCTCAGTATTTTCTAGCTAACCAAGTGATAGAACATTTATTTTAATCAATAACAGTTAAAAATCAGGGCTCTTTGTTCTTCCTTACAGTGTGCATTTCTGTTCAAAGCCTCTCCATCACTGAATTATGCCTTTGATATCAAATTGTCCATAAAATATCTAAGGCATGTAAGCAAAATCAAGTCATTAAGCTTACAACTGGCTCTTGCTCAAGACTTGCCACAAAAATAACTGACCCTTTAGCATCTATACTCTAGAGATTTAATACCATCAACATACTCATCAGTCTTCGTTATATTAGGCAAACATTTCAGGCTCAAACTTCCTCTGCTCATATTTCTGCAAAGCTGCAACAGCTTGGTATGTCACATTGACAGTTTCTCCTAAAAGAAGCAAAAAAGATGAGTTACTGCTCACCATAAGGTGACAGAAAATCCTGAGTTCTGCATATATCTAGGCGCATGGAATCCATGAATTACCTTCATCTGTTAAAATACTGTGATTTTTTTTTTTTCTGGGATGCTATTCAGTTCCTCAGCATAGAGCAAATTATGTGACAAAAGTCTTAACAGAATTCAGAGAATTCTTGCAGCTTTGGGATTAGACTCCCTTTTACTTCAATTCTTTCCTATGCTGCACTCAGAGACATCATAGCTTTTAGGACTCTTTTCAGTGTTACTTATGTGTCCTCTAATATGCATGTGTGGAGGAGACATAAGTCATTAGAACGACAGACGCTGCCAAACTGATTCCAGAGTTCTGTCCAAAGCTACAAAGTGATGGCATTGTCTGGCAATATGCAACATAAGAAAAGTGAGGATTAAATTTACATCAGGCTCAGTGAAAGAGGCTGCCTATGCACTACCCAACCTCATAATTACTTCTAGTTACTGTCAGCTTCCATGACTGAAAACAAGTCCTCTGCTTATAGTGAGAGATACTCCATTAAGTGAAACACATCTTTGGCTACTGCAGGAGAATGACACTCATTCCTCAGTGTATTCTCCCTAAACTCCATATTACTACCACCATCGAACACAGACTACTTGTAAATAACCAAATCTGTTTGGCAACCCTGGGTAACAGGAAAAGATTTCATCTAGGTCAGGTGAAAAGGAGTTACAGAGCGATATCATCAGAGCAATGAAAGTGTGATCTGAGAGCTAGACATTTCTTTCCATATGTAAGGTCAATAAAAGTCTTTCTTTTTAAACCTGCCCAGTACTTCCCATTGCAGAACAACTATTTCAGTTGCTTATGCATTTGTCACCCAAACCAGCTGGGCTGCAATTTTCCATACTAGGTAAAAAGCTATTAGCCTTAGTACCCTGTTATTTGGAAATATTCAGTCAAAAGTATCCATCCAATTCTAAGAATAAGGCTAAGAGTTGGGTTTTATGTTAAAAACTGACAATGCTGACAGTTGTTTTCTTCAGGGAGGGTATTGATTGATGTTTTTTACTAGATGAAGGCTAGAGAAGCATTTTCTATGAAGAAGATGGTTTGAAACAGTTTAAATTTGACCTGGACCCTGCATTCCCTGGAAAATCTGCCCATGTTTGCACAAAATACAAAGCCTCCAATTGATAGCAGTCTGTTTGTCTTCAGTACAGTTGTTTAGTGGCTTCATCTGTTTCATGGCTGGAATTTCTTCTGTGTGCCAAGGTTGTGCCTGTATCACCCCTACAGAGCAAATGTTCATGACTAAATCTCATAGATCTTTTGTGTTACTGTACTGTATGTTTAAACACCTTCCTCATAAGGACACAGCCCAGGCCTACATGTGGCAAAACAAAGTTTTATGTGTTTTCCATGTGCTACTTGTTTGCTGTTTGCAGCATCTCTGGGCCAGAGTGGCACAAAGGCAAGGGAAAGCACAGCAGCAGTTTGTCTGTCCCTCCTGCTGATGGTCAGTATGGGGAAGGGATGTATCTTATTCTACAGCAGGACCCGAATGAAGAACATGGAAAATAAAATCTAGGAAGTAAATAGGGAAAAGTGTCTAAGGAACATAGCCTGGGATGGGGGTGGCAGAGACTCTTCAAAGGATCCTTGAGGTCCATGGAGAATAATGGGAACTGGACAGCAACCAACAGACCAAGGGTAGGGAAGAATGTGAGTTGAGAACACAGAAAGAGAGAGAAACTAGCACAGTAAGGATATGATGGATGAGAACAACAGGGATGGAAGGTAATAGATGGGAGAACGAATGGATAAACCTATGTCCACCTGAATATTCCCCTACAATGCCAGGAACAGCAAGCAAACCCTCATGGCTTCCCCAGCTTCAAAGAGCACCAATGAAACCTGCCTGAAAAGAGTCCTGACCCCTTTTAGTATGGACCTGCTAAAGCCATGACAGCCTCTTTCTGGTGAGAACTCACTGATGTCCTTAGGAAACCTCTCTCTATTCAGTCTGACTGTTTTCAAGCAGAGCAAATTTTAAACCAAGCTGAATATATAAAGCAGCATTCTTCTTGTTGCAGGATCATTCACCCCAAAGTGATTCCAGAATCTGTAGAAGAGCTCAACCAAAGCAGCCCAAAGCAAACAAAGGCACACGCTGATCTCAGCTGGCTTTACCCAGCAAGACCAAAAGAAAAGCCAACAGACTTGCAGATGGTCTGCATGGGTGTGGAAATAAACCTGTCACATAGAAGATATTGTTGTCACTCACTCAGGACTCACACCAGGCCACAGTGGGCTTTTTCAGTCTCCCACTGTTACACCACAGGAGCATTCACCAGGGTCAGCCACAGGTATTCAAACCTTGCTGTGCTTTAACCATTGCACAACCAGCCAGCTCTGTAGGACAGTGGTTCATGTACTGGCAGCTGCTCTCGCTTTATTTACACAGGGCAAATCTGCTGCTGGTTGCAGTGGGAAGTTTTAAGAAAGGACAAACACAGGATTATCACAGAAATTACTGGCTTCTTTCTCTGTGCTCAGAGCCTCGTCAAGGCCACCCACACAGACATAGCTGGGGTTAGCAGTGTCTGCACGCAGGAGTCCTTCCCCACGCTCCATAACTCCACATCTCCGGAAACTCTGCTGAAGAGGCAATCTGTTGGAGCTCTTCCTCAGCTGGCACCATAGGCAACCCCCAAGATGAACACCAAGAGAAGCCCCCACATACCTTGATCCCTTCCTCTAATAATGACTAGATAACCTGCACCCTCCATGCTCCGTGCGCTGTCCCCTCTGTAGTCAGTGGAGGCCACAAGGAAAGCTTTGACATCCCAGATAGGAATAAACAAAGTGACTGTTCTCCTCAATCCCACCAGATGGCAGGAGATGCTCAAAAATCCCCCCTGGTCAGCTGGAAGGGTTTTGAGGTCCTCTGACAGGCTCTGTGAGGAGTTAAATGAAACCATATTTTTTAATAAGACAAGAGAAGCCTGGCAAAGGCTATCCGCGAGTGTTCATGGATCTCTTAGGAGCAGTGGGATGTTATGTCAGTGCCTCGGCAGCACTGACAGACCCATGTGGCGGAATGTTTCATGTGGGAACAATCTCCAGAATCTGCTTTCTTGTAAGGAGGAAGCAAAAAAAAGAAGAGAATGAGCAAACTAGAAGTGGACAGAGGGAAATGCAACTGGCTTGTAGAAAGGTTTGTTTCTAACATCAGAGCCTGCAGACACTCTGCCTGCAGCATTCCTGACATTACTCACAGCATGAAGACATGAGAAAGCCACGAAAATTCAGACTGTTTGTCAAGAAAGGTCAATTTTTATTCCCTTTAGCTTACAACTGACCTCTCCCCACTGAGGACTTTTCTTTTTTTCAAGGACCTAAATGAAAGTTCCTGCACCAGATCATATTTCACCCTTAGGATGATAATAATCCAAAATGACTGAATTCAGTACTAATTAAGGGCCCTCTGAATGAGTCTGGTACTTCATAAAACAAATATAAACAAAAGAACACAGAAAATTGAATGAAGTATCTATAGTGGTATGTCTGATACAGGAAGCACTGAAGCCTTTGTGTGATCCGCTTCAGAAAGAAGAGAGAGGAAGTACTGAAATTAATTCGATCACCCTGAAAGCAGTTACTGCAATAAGTGAGTTTTCTTGTGGCTACACAGAGCAACTATCAGAGGTCAAACCAGCCCATGGTGCTTGATCCCCAACCTGACATGTTTTGGGCTGGATGCAGCTCTTTGCCTGTGGAAGCACCAGCCAGGCAGTCTGATGGGGACAGCGGTCCTGCGGTGCTGAGGCTGAGGTCCACCGTTTCTCATGATGCAGAGCTGCAAGCTATGCTGCTAGAAGCTGTTAAAATGTTTATGCTCAGATGGTAGTACCTGGCTGCCATTAAGTCTGCACTATGGACCCGATTCTGTGAACATGAGACAAGTGGTCCTAAAATCACATTACTTATCGCTGATCCATCAAGCCTTCCCTTTCATACCTTCTCCTCCAAGTAATTCTACAGGGCTAAAGCCTCTGGCAAGCACTGTATGCCACTTCACATCTTGCTTCAATCTCCTAACTTAAAGTACATTTTTAATTATAAACACTTAATCATTTATGGCATTTTTCCCTACACTGCATCAAGAATATATCTGTACTTTATTTCTCTGATGATAATTCTCAGCAGATGTATTTTTGTCTCTGATTTGTACTGAGTAGGATACATATCTTAGACTTTCCAAAAATAGTTAATACTGTGGCACTGTCTTCGATGAATTTACACCACCCAGGTTACAGTGTCATCTTATTTGGCTGTTACTGTCTGTCCCCTTGTGGACAGAAACCAGACTGAACTCAGCCTAAAGATTTAACAGATCATTTGCCTTGAGAAAGAAGAAACAGGTTATTTGCTGAGGAAGGAAGTTCATGCACAGCATTATGGTCCCTAGAAAGCCTTACATTTAACTATTATGGAAGTAAGCTTCCTCTCCAAAATTCAGATTCCCTTTTTGAAAACTCTGAAATTTGGTCGCAATCGCATCTGGACTCTAGGTTCTGCTTTCATCCATTTGCAAGCAATATCTAGATCCAGGCCTGAACTTCAAATAACTTTGGTGCTAGAATCACTGCAGGTACATGAGCAAACTCAGAAATATTGGTGCTATTTAACAGATTCTCATTCGCAGTGAAACATGCACAAAGTCTGGGGCTACATGTGTATGAAGCTTCACAGAGAGCAGAAAACAAGCTTCAAATCCATCTCAAAGTCTTTAAGCCCCTTTAAACTGTACACCTATCAGTTTTGCTCAGACTAGAATAATTAAGTCTTTTCTTCAGGTTTTTAACACTTCAACTCCAATTAACATTTTCTAAACCTTACGTTGAGTAGCAACTATGACAAGAGATAGACTAGCTTGAAGGTCTGGGAAGAACAAACTCCCTTCAGCGAGGTGAGAAGCGCAGGAAGATGCACAGACAGGAGGCACCATGGACTGTAAAACTGGAGCTGCACTCGTACCACCCCAGCAGAAACAGCACCACCCAGAGCTGGGGAGCCAGAGTGAAAGGAGTTGCACAGTAGAGCACCAAGAGCAGAAATGAAGGGTCCTGGATGTGAGACTTCAGAGAGGGCACAGATCTGTGGAGCTTTGATTCATATTCTGGAGTCACTTGGGAAATGTTCTCTCCTCCTTTGTTTTACTCCTTCTGTGCTTTTAATCCCCCCTGAGTAGAAAGGCAGCTTTCAGAAGCAGCCCATCTCATGAGATAGATGTGCCATACATGCAGAGTTTCCTCCCTTCCTGAAAGATGCTCCTGGCAGTCCTGACACTAATCCATTTCAGCGATAGGGTTTCTTGGAGCACCAAGCCGACTTTTGGCAGGCAAACTGTTTGTGCATCTGGATGTAATAAGAAGCTAGACTCTAGCTGATGTGGTGGCTCAGCACAGTGAGCCATCAGGCAAAGGATGGTCAGTTTGTTCCTGCTGCATGAGTTCAAATCTCAGCAGCACATTGGAAGCTGGTTGTGGTGTGAGCCTCTCAGTACAAACAGCCAGGCCACAGAGAGGGAAGGGAAAGGAAGGTCACTGGGAGTCATCTGAACATCTGGTTTCTGGTGAGAAGACTCAGAAGGGTGTGACAGTATCTTCCACCAGCCAGAGTAGCCAAGGCCCCCCTCAACAAGCATGGAGCAAGACTGGAAACATCATATAGAATCACAGACTGGTTTGGGTTGGAAAGCACCTTAAGATCACCCAGTTCCAACCCCCCTGCCATGGGCAGGGACACCTCATATTAGACCATGTCACCAAGGCTCTGTCCAACCAAGCCTTGAACACCCTCAGTTCTTTGGCCAATCTGTGCCAGCACCTCACCACCCCCACAATAAAGAACTACTTCCTTATATCTAGCCTGAACTTCCCCTGTTTCAGTTTGAACACATCACCCCTTGTCCTATTGCTACACTCCCTGCTGAAGAGTCCCTCTCCGGCACCCTTGTAGGCCCCCTTCAGATACTGGAAGGCTGCTATGAGGTCTCCACGCAGCCTTCTCTTCTCCAGGCTGAACAGCCACAACTTTCTCAGCCTGTCTTCACACAGGAGGTGCTCCAGCCCCTGATCATCCTAGCAGCCTTACTCTGGACTTGCTCCAACAGTTCCATGTCCTTTTTATCCCAGAGGCTGAGGAAGGAGGAAGGAAGAAGGTGAGGAAGAAATCCCCCCAGGGTAAGGGAGAAGAGATGTACGCCCTGCTAGGATTGCTAACAAAAAGAAGGTTGGCACAGAGCCCTGATGGCACTCCAGTGCAGCACAGGGCACTGCTATGCCTCCTTGGAGGCATTTCATTTAATTTTCATCACTGCAGGAGGAGCCCAAATACAACCTTTGCCCTTCTCTCCAATCCTGCACCAGTGCAAGGCATATCCTTCTGACTCCACATCTTCACTGCACACACACAGGGAAATAAAGGGGAGCAATGACCTTGCAGTTTAAAGTCACGCTGAAGAAGAGTAATCCCTCTTTCCTACAGTTGATTTGGCTCTGCAGCGCTCACAGATGGAGTTTTTTCTTAAACAACAACAAAAAAATACAGTAAAACCTTTATTTAAATGTTATTTAAGCAGATCTGATTTTTAAGATACATTCAAGAAACAGATGTGCAGCACAGAGAAGTGCCGTTTTTATAGAGTGGTTCTTCAGTGTCTGAACCACACTAGATTACATCTGGAGTGTAAGTTCCTCAGCTGCCCCATGTAATATTTATAACAGTTCACAGCATACGGCCAAATCTCTCTGCCAGGGAAGCCATGTGCCTCTTTATCAACCTCAGCACAAGGTGGCAATATACCAAAATAAATGGGATATTAATACCTTGTTGCCCTACACTTTCCAGATATCCCACAGTTCACCCTACGTTAGATTTACTTCTGTCTGCTGTTGCTCAAGCGAGGGGTTACTTCTCCCTTACTTTTATGGCCTGGGATGCGAGTTCAGGGAGCCCAAGTCAGTGGAAGTTGTTTATCAGGCAGAAGCAGAGCCTGTACCGTTGTCAAGTCTCTGAATCCCTCATGTTAGTGCTTTTCCCTCACACTCTGTCCCATATTTGGGCTTTTGGTAAGCTGACAGGAATGTAATTTCTATTTAAAGATACACTGTCTGTTACTTTTATACCAAGTAACAAACGTGGGATTTGAAGGAAAAGCAGCAGGAAGAAACGGTTGGACAATTTATACATTGAGTCACCTCTAATAAAACACCATTTAAAGAAAAAAGGGGGAAAAAAAAGCTCTTCTTCTGCACTTCCTCACAATCTTCCCTCAAAATTCCCTTGGCCTAAAATTTCCCATGTTTGGTCTCAACCCAAATGTGAACATTTAGATTCCTGCCAATTGTTTTCAGTCAGTTTTCAATTACACAAGGATGAAAAACAGACATTCCTTCCTATTGCTAGGACCAGGGCTGTATTTTCCCATAGCTATGCTGAAGCAATCTGAACACTGAAACCTACATTCAGTTGTAAAAAGCTAGGGGTAGGGTACAATGCCTCCTGTGAGGGAATCCTTTTTAAGCTTTATAACTGCATTTTTATCAAGGAAAGGACTGCTATACTTGCTCCTCCTTCTACATATGTGCCACATGTGTGTATCTGGTCATAGATAATTACTTATTCTTGAAAGGAAATGTATTCCTCCTTAGCCCCACTACCCTTCCTGAACATGCTCTTTGATAAAGAGAAAACTGGATTCTGGTATCTCAATTTCTGCAGATGGCTTTCAGAAGTACTTCGGAGTAACAGTTAGCCTCTGTGATTTTCAGCCATCACTCACATATCTCTTTCATGTCTTCACCTGCATTTAAAACTCACATCGGAGCTGATATTAATGTTGAAGAATAATCCAGAAAGGATCCAGTACACGATCACATTGCAGACAGCACTGAGAACAGTCAGTGAACTAACATTAGCAGATATGATACAGAAAATGCTGCAACATTATGTTGGACACCCAACTCCTCACTTTTGCCATTTCTTTGCAGACAAAACCGCACCTGCGGTTTGAACCCAGCTTCTCTGAATTAAGGCTAATGTTTGCTCTCTTTAAGCCTTGATTTAAAACACTGACAGTGACCTCCCTTCATACTGAATAATACAATTACCTCTCCACTTTGCAGTTTCACAGCTGGTGAAGCACAAAGCTGCTCCTCAGAATTTAATAAACACTTAGCTCACCCAGTAGAAGTATTTGTGCACTCAAGTGCTGCTCAGTGCAACTGAGCACCACAGATCTGGTATCCTGCCTGTTCACAAGTTTTCCAAAATCTAAAGACAAATGAAAGAAGATGAAACCAATGAAAACACTTTGCTTCTAAGTCACAAGTTTTCCCTCACTCTTTATAATCCAGACACTGTAGTTTTGGGAGATGGTGTGAAGCAGATATCAATTGCTGACAAGTAAAACAGATTCACTGCTTATCATTCTTACCATTGCAAAAAGTAAATAAACCTAAGGGCAACATTCAACACATCCAACTCCTTAGTCACGACTTAATGTTATTGCTTAGGAACTACTCCCGATACTCTCTCTCATCCTGAATAACACCTTTTTCTCCATTCGTCCCACGACTTTCAGTAATACCACTCCTGCAGGAAAAGCCTCGGTCCAGTTAAAAATGTGTGTCTTTTCAGATTGAGTTCTCCTAACCATGTGCAGAGCAACAGGAAAGTAAAGGCATCAGGATACAACCTCAGAAATAAGGAAAGTGGGCTCTAGCAAGAGTAAATTCCCAGAGAGGAAAGAAAAAGGAGACCATGCAAAAGGAATGAACCAAAGAGATAAAGGCAGGAGAGGAGAATTTATCTTACACAAACAGAATTTGTGTTGGCCTGCCCGTCCATGACACAAGCTTTAATGAGGCTGCCCATACACCGAGGCCTCAGATAAACATACAGATGGCCATTTAAATCGCCACAATGAAGCATGTGTATTATGTGAGCCAGTGTTTTCACTTGGAGAGGGTAGAGAGGGAAAGACACAGGGCTGGAGATGATGAAGATAACAGGCCAGGATTATTGGACTTTTCCTATGCCTCAGCCTTTATAAGTTCTTCTGTGAAAATGCTGGACTATAAAAATTCCAGACTTTACTGTTGGCATAACTGATCTCAGATATGTCACCACAGAAGGAGACAGAGGAGTATTCATGTAAGACATACAAATCTTGGAGAGGAACCAAGTGTAATATATAATCTTCCCTTCCCAGAAAGCCATTCATGGCGGTTTTGGAATAGAATTAGACTTTTAAAAACCTGTTCTCTGACCTGCAGCATGTTTCAAACAAAAAGCTCCCAGGATCACAGTAAAGAACACTTGAATTTGATAGTGCATTATTCATCCAGGTTTGAAATAATATCTCCTTGATGATACTTTCTTATTTTACAAAAAAGAGACTCAGCAACTTCTTCTTAAAACACCCTTTAAAGGGTCTTTTAAATCTGAATTTGTAGAAAATTAGGATTTAAAATCTGAATTTTGTAGATCTGAAATCATACAAAATCTAGAGATGAAATTGGCACAAATGGGCACTGCTCTGCTTGCATATGATCTGGGGCACATAGAAACATTTTTACTCCAGTCGGAGGTGTCTATAATTATTACAGTACCATTGCAAGAATTTTTAGAAGCCTGTGTTTTATTTATGCACCATGCTGTATGCTTTTTTAAAAACCGTATGTTGTTGTTACTGGCATTTTACCCCAGGGTGGCTGGGAAAACCTGGTTTCCATTTCAAGGCATTTTTTCTTTGCAGCTTCCTCACATTCCTCTTCACTTTACCTCACAAATGCTGATTTTTGGTCCTCCTGACCCTTCTTTTTCTCTAGTCTTCCTTCTTTAGGGAATACAAGTTCATGTCTTCTCCTCTTCAAAGCTGCAGCCACATCAGTAGTGACTACATGACTCACCTAGAGGCCACAACTGACATTAGAAGCCACAGACAGTCAGTCCCCTTTTATACCTCTTCTGCTATTTGTCACTGTCAGCATCTACCTTGTAAGCCACCAGGGCATGTGGCCCAAACTGATTGCTGAGGGCTTGATCTGTGCTCTGGACTGAACATCAAAGAGAGACTCCCACTGGGTTCAGCAGGCTGTGAATCAGACCCTATGACACTGTCACAAATCTCCATCAGGGTGTTAGAAAACCAGCTGAAGAAAAGCAAACTAAATTTTCTGGTGGAAATCCAACCCTGTGCCCAAGCTGCTTACAAAGTTAGTCTTAAGAGCATGTGGAGTGGGGAATTGCTTGTCTAAACAACGTGTGTCTGTCTGTCTGTGTGTCTGTGTGTGTGAGTGAATGAGCAAGAGACGTCCTGTGGGTCTTTTAGAGCTGGTTACATTTAGCTGCTTTGTGGCTGGTGCCAAATGCTTAGTAGCTGTGACTCATTGACCAACTAGCTGTCTTAACATCTTGCTTCATTGTCCTTTTCTGTTTACAAAGGTTTTCCCTCACCCCCATCTGAGATGTCAAGAACAGTGATTCCAGATGTAAGGAAAATGTTTCCCATCCCAGAGTGTTACAGGACCTGCAGGCACGCCTTGAATGAAGACTGCAAATGAAGTGGATGCTGTTAGACTGCTGAACACCATAGAGCAACGCTGAGGGATGAAAGAGAATGCTCAAGGCAGTCTGTCTTGTTATATGGCCCTCAACTGAACGAAAGATTAGTTGGTGAGATATTCTGAGATGTGCCTCTGCATAGATCAGGAAGCAAATCTAAGTTCTTTGTGAGATAGGCAGAAGCTTGTGGGATTTTGGGGGTACCAGTGAATACAGAGGGGAAAAAAACAGGGATATCCTGAAGGTATCTTATCAAAACGCACACCAGTCCCTACCGTCTTCTACAAAGTCCAATAGCTATTGCAGAGGAACAGTACATTTATGATCATGTTCCTCAAAAGAGCTCAGAAAGAGACAGCAGCCATCCTCCTCTGAATCAGCATGAGCTACCAAGGAAAGACATGATCCTAGACACCAGAGGTAAGGCTCCAGCTCTACAGTGTTTACAAAGGTATAACACTCACCCGCAGCTCTTAGGCTGAGATGTTTGGCACTTCGCAGCACTAAGTTCCCCATCTGAGGATGTCAGAAGGCTGGCTGGAGAACCCTCTCGCTGGAAATGCTCAGTGGCAGTGACAAACAGACCCTGGGCAGAGGTTAAACCAGCTGCATGCAGTGCAGTGAATATTCAAGGAGTAGAACAGCAGTATTTAGTGCTGTGGATATTTAAGGCTTTTGAGCTCATCCATCTCTGTTTGACTCTCCCTGGACAGGAAATTGCTAATTACCTTTCCAAGGCAGGAGCAGCTCAGCTCCTCCAGGGCAGAGAGGAGTGAGAATTGGCCATAATTACAGGAGGAGACACAGAACACTCTCTCTCTGGTAACGGAGGGACTAGGCTGCAGTCAGCATTCACAGACTGATTAGTATAACTGCTTGCAGCCAGGATGTACATCCACTTCTCAATTGCCTTTGCCCTGGGAAAAATAAGATGCTGTCAGTGTAAAACTTGAGAAAAAGAACAATAGAAATCAAGTTAACTGTTTTCTTTTGATAGTAAATCAATCATAATTTACACAATTACTTTAACAATAAGATATTTTTTCTAGCCCTCCAGTGCTCCTTTTGAATTTTCCCCACAACCCATGGTTTGGAAAATTTGGTTTCAGAATGAGAGAACTATACATCCAATAACAGCTTGAATGGGGGTGAGGGACATTGTTCCTAAAAAGAGCTGTGTGAATATTTTAAGTTATTGAGTAAGAGGGGTGGTAACAAGAACAATAGAAGAACTAAATTATTGTTATTTTGTCTCTTCTAGACCTCACTGCTGTCACACATTTGCCCTTTCCGCTGAAGCTGGGTTTGTCTCCCTGATGGGCTCTTCTGGGGAGCTGTCTGAGCTAACACAATTATTGTGTCAAACTCTTATCTCAGGGGCTGAATAATGGAGCCCGGCTTTGACTGACTGCTTCCTCCGGTTGCTAATGAACTGTTTATTGCAATTAGCATCCGTGTTCGTTTAGTTGGGTCTAGTGGAGGGGTGTGCTTAGAAAGCTCTCAGAGGGAAGATGAGACTGGTAAGGAGCAGATGAATGGAAAATGAAAATAAACTGAAAACAAATAATACAAGGGGGGGGGGAAGAGAGAGAAAGAATGTTGGGAAGGGAAAAAATTCAAGGAATAGAATTTGTAAGAACATTTCCATGGTGTACTGTTCGTGAGGATCCTAAAAGACTGATAAAAGCTCAGGAAAAACGTGGACCCTTTCCTCTGGCTGCGATTTAGCTCGAGGCGGTCACAAGCACGGGCTGCACGGCGGGGCACGCTGCCGCTGCTTAGAAGCAGATCATTCGGCTCAAGAGTGAACAGGAGAGGGCAGCATCGCTTTAAACTTACCATAAGAGAGGCTATTGCAGTGTTTGGGAAACCGCTTGGCCGAACAGCTCACTCACATTGTGCGTCACCAGGCAATGGACTGATAAAGGGAGGCTGCCGGCAGGTACCTCACTGGAAGGAATGTCTGACTGGGAAGAGGATGGAAGAAGACGGGATTTTAAAGTGCAGAGTGGAAAGCAACGTTGAGTGTGGTATTTCAGCAGCGCTCTTGGCCTGGTTCAGTTCAACTGTCAAGTAAAGAATCCAGAGATCCTGAATCAGTGTTAGGCAGCAGATACCAAATGATGGAGACTTTGAGCAGTTCAACTAATTATATCTCATCCAAAGATCATTATAATCTTACAAGATAAGAAAACTTATTTCAAAGATTCCAAATGTTACAAAGGGTGGTAAGCACCCTGCCCAGACTGCCACATGGCAACAGGACAGCACCTGGATGGCCGTACTCCCCTGCTAACCATTGAACCACATCAAGCATGTCAGTTGCATTTTAATGACTCAATGGATTTCGTAGATGCCACAAGCAGACCAGAAATGCTGATTCAGCTTCAGCTGAAGGATCAATGCTCTGCTCTAGTGCGTTGTCTTTAATTCAATTTATTTGGTTATACAAATATATGAGAACATCTTAAGTCTTGGCAAAGATCCAGTAGCCCTGGTTACATCAGTGAAAAGTCCAATGTAGTGACTTTTAACAGAGGGCAAAATCTGGTCCGTTAGCATTGATTTTTCTTCTCTGACAGCAGTTACTAAAGGCAGTTGTGGATTAATGAGCTGCTCTGGGCAGGGGCTCTCTCTGACATATGACTTTCGAAAGTTATGCAGTGCGCAAAATCACACGGCAGAGAAATTCCCGCACACATAAAAAATAGCCATAACCTATCAGTTGCAATCTTGGCTCTCCTTCCCTTCTGCCACTCTGTTATGCCTACTTCAGTGAAGAGAGAGTAATTAGCTTTACAACTGATGGTCCTGCTAGTACATTACTAAATCTGCAGAGCCAAACAAGATTTGCTGCACTGAACCCTTTTCAAATCAGGTTCACAATCCAGAGGAAGATGAGTGCCATTTCAGAAGAGGATAATGGAACATTGGCTCCAAGAGAGTTATTTTCTTCAATCATTTTGCAGTATAGGTGAATCACAGATACCTTTTTCACTTCATAGGCAACATTCTAGTATCTCTGTTCTCTTCCTGAAGTGTAGAATCAGAAAACGGGGGATTCATTTGCTGAGGTTTGATGGTATTTCACCATCCATGTAAATTAATTGTTTGATCTCTCTGTGGAAATTACCAGCAAAATAGGGATACAGAAAGAAGTAATCTCGGAAGTGATTGTGTGGGAATGCTGTGAATGAGAATGTCAAATACACATAAACCTACATAAACCATGAAATATCTCTCTGGGCACGGGCAGGCTTCTAGAAATAAGAGATAAATAACCTATTTACCAAAACAGACATTTCAAGTAATATTTTCTAATCCTAAAAGTATTTTTGATCCACTATTTTGTTACACGCGAAGTTGCATTGATCACACTTTGGATTTTCAGGGAAATGCTGATATGGAAGTGTTTTGTTTTGGCAGTTTTTAAAATCTAATTTTAAAAATAACTTTTTTCTTTCCATCATTTAATTTCAATAGCCGTGCTAGAGTAACTGAACCATTATTACTGGCACATTATCATATAACTGAAGGATTGAATATGATTTAGGATAACTGAAATATGTTATTTTAACACATTTTGAAAAGAATACCACCAGATGCTCTTCAGCACTGAATGAAACATCTTATCTTTTCTAGGCCAGTACGTAGGAGTGACATTCAATGATTTAAAAGCAAGTTTCCATCAGTAGTCTCATCATTTAATGAGAACTAAAAATATTGTGAAAGAAATACTAAGCCTTTGAAAGTTTCAAATAAAAAGGATCCTGAAACAACGCTACTTGGATTTTCTGCTTCATGGTAATATTTTTGCTTTAAATATTCTGAATCCAAAGGAAAAGTAATATTTCAGTGTCAAATTTCCCAGAAAACAGAAAATCCATGCCTTGACCAACTATAATTACCAAATGAATGAGTAACCCATTTTCTCCCAGGCCCTCAGTTTTGCCAGCACTAAATTTACACACAATCATTTTTGAAGGAGATATGGGAGGAAATGCATAAATGCCAAGAATGTTTGTTCAGGGAAACGACACACCATCCTTTTCCCAACATATGGTTATTCATGAAGGGCTGACAAATCTTCTTGTAGACTTATTAAGCACAAAGTTATCTATTCTGAGGGGATCTACACTAAACTCAATATTTTTATTGCAGGGAAGCTTTGAGCTGAAGCCTAGTACAGAGAAAAAAGCCTGGAAGAAGGAGAGCTGCTTTTGTTGGTCCATGGCTCAGAAGCATTAGCCGTCTTCCTCTCCAGACCTCTATTTTTAGATGACCTCCAGTGCGTTAGACCAAGTGTATAAATTGGATGAGGTCAAACCGTCTCTGTCTGTGAATATACAGCTCCCAGAGGTGTGGCGATGTCTGTGGAATTCAGCTGGCTAGTATTAACCTGAACCATGTCAAAGTGTGACTATGTCAGTCTTTCTATTAGGACCTAATAAGCTTTTGACAGTTTGAAGTGAAATCCTCATTTAATTCATGCTGATGTGGATGTAGAGATGTCAGTACAGGCTTGGGGGTTTTTTCTGCTTTTACACTGTCTTCCCTACTGCATTAGCAGCTCACTGCAGCTCATAAAAGGTCTTTGCAGGAAAAAGATTATCATTCCCGGAAACAGTAGAAACCTCATGATTTCTACTTCTGCAGCAGTTTGATTTTATTCTAACAAGTGTCATCAGAGCAGATTTCATATAGTAGAGCATACTTCTGTAGGTAGAGGTGTGTAGTTACAACCATAAGCACACTCACAGAGCTGATAATACACTTAGTAATCCATTATAAGGGCAACAGAATAAGCACACTTCAGCAGATCCCAGAAACCACCCACCCTAAGTTCCCTCTTGCAAAGCATGAGCCCTTTTTGCTTGGCAGAGCTCTGAGGGACTTGAACATCATATGTCATTTGTTCTGAGAAGGGAATTTCACCTCAAAATGGTTTAGCGTGAACCGGCAGCCCCGAGCTCTGCAAGATTTATGTGAGGCTGCTGGTGGTGGTGTGTCACTTGGCAATGCAGGACTGTGTGTGGAGGGGATTCCATGCCGTGTGGAGGCGAGCTAAGGAATTAAATAGGATGGGATTTGCATTAGAGCTTCACCAGAGTTAATCAGCTTTGTCCCTGAAATCTGGCTGCAACTTCCTGCTCTGGTCAACAGAAACTCTACGACTACAACATATAAAAATGCCTTGAAGAAATACAAGAGGAAAGGAAGCAATTATTTCAGTTCAGCTAGATAAGTGCCTAAGGGATCAACTCCCCATCTGAAAAGTGTATCGGCATTCTCAGCCTCATGACACGGATTCTGCAATGAAGAAAACCCACATATAGAATGAGGTCAAAAAGTTAGCTGTGAGTGTATTGTCTGGGCTTTAAATTTAACCTTGCCTTATGTCTAAAATCAGATGACTGAAGCATTCTGCTAAGGCTTTGTTGCTTGCGATTACATAGATTTTAAAATATGTGGAAAGCTCTGTGACTCCTCCTCTTCCAATGGAGCTAAGGGTTCAGTTCAGCAAGTATATGGGCTGATGGATACAAAGGTCACCAGTTACTTCTCATGTCAAATTAGTTTTACTGAGTATACCTCATTATTTATCCTGTATGCATAGAAAAGAACACCCAGCTTAGACTGAAATGTATCTGGATTCACGTTGATAGAGAGATGAGAATTGCCAGACTGGACCAGCCCAGTGTCAGTCCACACAGTCCAGCAATCTGTCTTTGATAATAACTAGCACCAGATACTGTACAGGAAAAAAGCCTCTACTGAGCAATAACCCCAGTCATTAAAGTGTTTTACCCCAATCAGAAAGAAGTTGGTGCCCAAAGCACGAGGTCTTTTCCAAACATTTGCTAATCCGGCTGGAACATTATCAATGTAAATGTCTGATTCTTTCCAGATCTTGCTCGCCTCTTCAGAGAAACTGTGTGGAATAAAAAAGCAGATAGATGAAGGGGAAGAAAGAAATCTCCAAAATGTGGGACATAAACAAAGAAGGTTTGGGGTAGGATGAAAAATAAACAGAGAGAGTGTCTGGAGGGGAGGAGGGAATGAAAGAAGAATTCTGTCCTTTAAAAATAACACAGGCTTCTTTTATAGCTCGCAAACCAGTGGAGCTTACCTTACGGGGAATAGTTCCTGACTCACACCCTGGTTTGGAAGTCCAGCAGAGATCAGCAAGATGTCAAACCAAAATTCAGCTATCTCTGCAGAAAGAGCTGATCAAAGTTCTGCCCAAAACAGAGCAGCACTGTGGATTATGTTGACTCAGTGAAGTCAGAAGTGACCACAGGGGATCTGCAAGCCTAGATCCTCTGCCCCTTCTCCAGCAGAACACGACAGCACAAGGGCTTGACTGGGTGTAAAAGGACTGGGATTTTATCTGTTGTGCAGCAAAAAGAGGGTGGAAGGAAAATCTCACTTATGAAAGCATGAGAGCTGAAAGCTACAATTGCACCAATGATAATAAGAATTCAGGACTAGCAAGATTTGTGCTTTCAAAGAACTAATGTAGAAAAATGTCTCAACCTCCTGCCCACTGAAGCTGATGGATAAAGCATTAGGATAAAAGCATTAGGATATGGTTTCCAAGTCAGTCCAATGTGACTGTCCTGCTTTGGGAGACATGAATAACCACAGTGCACAAGGAGTGATTGGAAGTGACACGTACAAGTCAAAGAGTTTGCAGAATAACAGAGGATTGAACTCAGAGAGCTATAAGCTCAAATACAACAGAGAAACTTACTTCCTAGGGTTCTAATACTGTGAGATCTCACAAAAGTGGACTCCATACGTGATAAATAACCCTGCTTCCAGATCTCCTGAAAAAGTTTAAAATGTTAAACAACATTTTTGAAGATAATTTCTGTGCTGATAGATGGTAGCACTGACATTTTGCATTTATTACTGATGATTGTTTTGCACTGGCAGAAACAGCGAGTGCATTTTGAAACTCTGATGGTAATTTGACATTCACAAATTTCTTGTCAGCTGGCAAAGTCTGTTAAAATGCTCCAAGCAATTATTTTAATCTTGTTGAAGATTAATCATACTTTAAAACATCAGTTCTAGAAATAAATTCTAAATGTTAATAGTGACAAATTACTGTCGCGAATGGATCATTACATAGAGGAAACATTTAGTTTATTTGGAGTTGCTCCTGAGCCACTCTACATATATTATATGCTGCAAGAAGGTGAAAGCAAGTTCTGTCCTTCTGAGGAAAAACTACAGTCCCATCCTGGATTTAGCCTCTGTTGTAAAGGGAGTAAGGGAAATCAGATCAGATGAGCTGCCTTGCTTGGATGCCAGTTTCTAATCCAGCAGATAATTCCAACCAAACAGTAAAGGGCATTCACAGAGACTAAGTTTTAGGCAAAGATGGCCAAAATACTTTACTAGGGCTCACCTATCATGAACAGAGGCACCTCACAGGGGATACCACAGAATCTGCAAGAGACACAGACTTGGTCTGTAAGGGAGCAGGCCTCTTTGAGCAGAAGGCAGGACCCTCGGGAATATCTATGCACCTGCTTCCTTGAAAGGCTTTAAATGACCTTAAAATGAAAGAGGAGAGATTTACATTAGATATTAGGACACACTAGCACAGGGTGCCCAGAGAAGCTGTGGCTGCTCCATCCCTGGCAGTGTTCAAAGCCAGGCTGGATGGGGTTTGAAGCAACCTGCTCTAGTGGAAGGTGTCTCTGCCTGTGGCAGGGGGCTGGAACTGAGTGAGCTTTAAGGTCCCTTCCAACCAAAACCCTTCTATGATTCTACAAAGGAGAAGCATATATCCAAGGCTACTAAAACACACCTGTTAAGTCATTTTAACCTTTCCTCCCTCTGCACTGCCTTGGTCCTCCTCTATCCAAAGATAAATTGGCCACAGTGGGGCAAGAATGGTGGTAAGCACTCCTCCCTCAACAAAATTCTTTGGAAAAGCCTCTTGCTATGTTGGCAACAACGACGGATATGAAAAAGAAAAGCTGCATAAAGCTGACACATAACTGGAACATCCTTAGGCTAGGAAGATCTATTACTGACAAATAGTTCTTGCTGGGAACACAGTATGAAGTGAATCTAGCATTTTTAAAGCCCAGCCTGAGTCCTGTTTCACATTGTTTTGGAGCCTGTTTTTGTGAGACCTTGAGCATCCCTGGCACCGGTGTTGTTTGGGCTGGAGGGCTCCCAGACCACTTGGACGAGCCCACAGCACTGTGCAGAATTGGGCTTGCCTTTCTGTCCTGCCCTGTGACTCCTCTGTGCCCAGGCACATGCCTGTATCAATACATTTCTGGAGGAGCTCCCAGCAAGCCAGATGCAAAGACACACTACAGAAGCCTTGTTTAAAGGGTACACTTCTACTGCACAGTGCACATTAGCCATACACAAGACAGCAGCCTATTGGGTAACAACTCTACCACAGTCTCTGGAAGACAGATTCTTTAGAGAAGACAAGGGTCTTAAGAGTACTTCTTGTATCTTCCATAGAAAGAGCATCAAGTGAGCTAGCTTCAAATGCCAGGATCTCCTGGAAGTGCTGTTCATTTCTTTACTAACTCAAGGGCACTGCTATGCTCCCATGCGTGGCACACAGCATAGCTCCTGTGCTTCTGAAAGATGGAACTGTCTCCTTACAGTCCATTGACTCCCCACCATTCTCTACCACTGGGATGGCTAACATGATGGGGCAGCACTACTTTACCTGACTCTCTCTTTACTTCTCTGGCTGACAGCATGGACTATTTCCACCCAAGCAACCACACTGCCCTAACAGTAAGAACTGAGCTGGATTAGGTTCAAGACTTTGTATGGAGTCCAGGGTTCTGTGTCCCGCACTTGATGAAATGGACTAAGCACTTGTACTATTTCAGGCTACCACATAACCTTGACATGTTAACAACCTGGGCTGTTACTGAGCTGGGTTGGATTCAAATCCGTGGACAAAGGTAAAAGGTTTTGTGTTCCATTACTGGTGCCAAACATTCTGCTTTCTCACTGGGCTCCTTTCATTATGGTGTTTCCCAAAGCTTTTAGAAAGCACCCATTAACACTTCGCTCTCTACAGCTAATCTAATAAAGGGACAAGTGAAATGGGAGGAGAGAGAAGGTGGGCAGGAATTATTATCCAAATTAGGTGTTAAGCTTTGGCTTCTTGGTGAGGGTTACAAGGACAGAGTGGAGGGAGGGAAAGGAACTTCTGTTTCTAGAGCATGACTATGAAAATTGACACACTGGTAACTATGAACAAAATGGAAAAAGTAAATACAGTCCATGAAGTAACACCATCGGGAAAACAAATGTTCTCAAAGAAAAATTTCAGAAACTGCATAATTCTCTGCAGCATGAAGCACTGAGAGCCAAGGTCTGGTTTATTGGAAAAGTTCCTTTGCATCTGGATCCCCATCAGACTTGGAAGAAGGAGAAGTCTAGGAGGGCTGTGGTTTAGAGTGAGCCGGCACTCTCAGTGCATATTGTTCCATTTTCTTTGTAACAATAGCAGAAGCTTCATGCTTGACACAGTGAGTCTGCCCTGCTCTGCCTCACCTGAGATGTTTCTTGCCACAGTCCAGACACTGAGGATCTGTAACAAAGCAAAAGCAGAAGCTGAACCACTGATGCCTATGTGAGACTCAAATCACTCGTGGTACACATACTACTGTTGAACATTAGCTGTAGCATCAGGCATTATTTGCCTCAAGCCTTGCTTTTGCAATACATGTGTGAGAAAGAGCTCAACACAGACAGCAGCAGAAACTGGAAAACAAGATCAGTAAATAATAGCTCAATTCAATCCCTGAGCAGAAAATATTGTGGTATATTGTGATGACTTCATGTTCCAAACACTGACACAACAGCTGTTAGTTATGTCAGGCCATTGCAACCACCTAAGAGTGGCAAAGCCAGTGCAGTGCATTTATGTATAAAACATTAAAGAGCATCTCTTCTTTTAGGATCCATCTTAACCTGGGTGCTGGTAATGCTGCCTTACAGCTTGGAAAAACTGCAGATTTCTGTAGTTAAAAGTCATTGACAAGCTGCATCTTAAATAAATACAGAATTTCCTCTTCTGAGGAGGAGTTTGCATGAACTGAAGTCATAAGGCCTTCCTGGACACTGTCAGGAATAACCCCTGAATATGGTGGAAGGGTATTACAAAACAGAACAAAGTATATTTCAGTTACAAATTCCTGAGAACTCCATCACCAACAGGCTGCAGAACAATTTTTGGGTTTAGGGAGTGATACGTCATTTAAAAGTCATGTTATTTGGGACTCCAGGGTAAAAAATCTGCATTTTATTGCCTTCCAGATTCTTAGTTTTTTTCATAACCAAAAATCTGGTGGTAAACCAAACATTCTTACGCATTTGTTGACATGTTCCATGCATTTGGCAACACGTGAAATTCTTGCTATTTGGGTCAGATGAGTGTCCTCAACGCCAAGGCAAGCCCTTGTCTTCACTGGGGCTACGGCCTCTGCAGGGAGCTGGGTTGCCTGGCTCAGTCTCCTCATCCTCTTCCTGACTGCTCAAGGTCAGACCCAGGAATCCTCTGCCCTCCACGCAGGGCATGCCAAGAGGCAGCAATCTTCACCAGCTCCCTATCGCTGCCTCTTGGCCCCAGCCCCAGAACTGGCTGATACTCATTTGGCAATACAGCCTGATTTCATGCCTCCCTGCTAGAAGTTGCAGTAGAGAGACAGAAAAACAAATGGGCTATAACAGCAAAACCTCCCTCTTCCCAAAACCTAAGTCTGTGCATAAGAAGACCCTCTGGTGCATTTGTATGAGTTTACTGCATTGAATCAATTGAAAGAACAGCTCTCATTCACTGCACACAAGAGATGCATCTCCTAGGTTCATCTCTTCCCTCCAGGTAGATATAATCATAAGCAGAA
Organism: Psilopsiagon aymara; assembly: GCA_024733675.1. Taxonomy (NCBI): domain Eukaryota; kingdom Metazoa; phylum Chordata; class Aves; order Psittaciformes; family Psittacidae; genus Psilopsiagon; species Psilopsiagon aymara. Next base: position 25,557 of record JANRGW010003253.1, read on the forward strand.
AGCAGGGCTTAGATCCTTGGTCCCCTCCCACCAAGCCCTACCTTCCTTCCCTGCTTCAGTCTCCCTAGTTGCTTCTTTGCAGACAGGCAGTCTGAAATGAGAAGCTGTTGTCTCCTTTGGCTGGTAACTGTACCTCCTTTAAAGAGGAATCTCGTTTTACAAAAGCTCAAGAACTGAAGTTTATCCTGGTTAGCAAGTTTGTTATCTTCAACACTCTGACTCCAGGCAGCTGAAAATGAATCTGGCACACACGTATGCTGGAAAACTTTGTAGGCTTGAAAGAGGCTTGAAAGCTGCATTTACAAAGTATATCTTAGACACCACAGGAATATACACCCTTTCTTTAATATATAGCAGGTGGGATCCAAAGAACAGACACATCTACAGATAAAAAGACAGAAGATGCTAACTTTTGTTATGATCTCAAACACTGAGGCATAACTCTGAGAAACTGGTGTTTGAACCAACTGTTTTGTCTCTCCAACATAACTTTACATTGCATATTGTCCACTCATTTAGGTAAAAGCATTTCCTGGACTGACAAACCTGTAAATCCACTTAATAGCCATGAGATCCCTATTGCCTTCAGTTTTCCTTGCTTTATTACAGAATCATAGAATGGTTTGGGTTAGAAGGGACCTTAAAGCTCAATCCCAACCCCCTGCCACAGGCAGGAACACCTTCCATTAGACCAGATTGTTCAAAGCTCCGTCCAACCTGGCCTTGAACACTGCCAGGGATGGGGCAGCCACAGCTTCTCCGCGCATCCTGTGCCAGCACCTCAACACCCTCAAAGTGAACTACTTTTTCCTAATATCTAATCTAAATCTACCCTCTTACTACATATGTCACTATACCAACCCACATGGATGAGCAACTGGCTTATTTTAGGTGTGTATATTGTAAGATTCTAAATGCATTTCTGAAGTGGGACTTAAGCAACATCACACCAATGAGATATGAGGTGCAACCTGGAGAACAGCAGCTGCCAAAACCATCAAAACTAAACAAGCTCAGCCCATTTTTCTTGGTGACAAAGATGTAGATGTTGAAATACATTCATATTTACATCAAATATTTATCACCCACTAGAATGCCTCAGTTTGCAGAATACATAAGTGGCACTCAGCACACATGCTTTCTCTCACTGCCACTTCCGTACTGGCAGCCAGGAAAACCCTGATGTACAAACACTGCCCCTTCTCCTCTCCAACGCTTCGCAGCTGCTGCATTTATGCTATTTGCTACACGGTATTTCTCATCCTGATGGAAAGTGCCTCTGATCTCTCTCCAGGGGCAAGGCGCAGCCATAAGACCCCACAAATGTGTGCACTATGGGGGAACCAAAGGAGTTTGGGAATGGGCAGGTGGGGATGGTGGGAGACCAGGAGCAAGGAGCACCCTCACTGTTCTGCCTGCTATGACACCTGGAGCACTTCCACCAAATCCAGGCTATGCTGCCCTGCACAGCACACCAGGATAAGATATTGTTCCGAGGTGCAAATGTGGACAACGTGCCCAAGAGGAAGCACTTTGGGATGGGCTGATCAGCTCCTGCTGTATTCCTGCAAGCGATGCACTAAAGCTAGAGAAGCAGACGGGGTGAAATCTTGTCCTAATTACGTTAATAGGAGTATTGTCATTGTCTTCAGTGGCGCTAGGCTTTCTCTGCAGGGAACCTGCCAGAAAATCCCAATACCCATTTGTATTTTCCTACTTCAAGATGAAAATTAGGTACAGCACATATTTCACCCACTGGTGTACAGCTGTCACCGTGGAAACCCTGTTCAATAGAGTGTGAATACTTCTACAGTACTGGCTGGGTTCACAGTGTTGAGCATCATTTTTTCCCCATTAACTTTCTTAAGGGTACCATAATTCAAAAATTAGGCTACCCATGTGTGTACAAATAGCTGTAATTTTACACATAGCTGCTATATACATCCTCTGAAACAAACCCTGTACTGTACTTCTCAATCAAATTCTGTTCTTCAAACATACCATGATGATATAACAAGAACTTCAATATTTTCCCAAGCATACACTAATTATTTCTTCCATTGCAACATCCTGTGAGTAGATACTGCCCCATTCTGCAGATGGGGAGAGCGAGGTACACAGGAGTCACAGATCTTGTCAAAACCATGCAGCCAAGTCTTGGCAGATTCAGGAATGGAATCCATGAGTCCTGACTCTTTAGTTCCCCTGCTCTGATCAGCAAGCAGACAACACTCCCTTCCTCTGAAATAGGCTATTTTGATTGAAAACAGATGGTGTACATTTTTGGCAGTGTTTTAACTATATTAAAATGCTCTGAATTAATATGTGCTTATATCATACCTATATATGTATACGTGTATATACATGCATACTACATCTTTGTATACAGAAATAGGCATGATTTAAGGATGTATTAATTTACATATACCATATGCAAATGTAATGGATATGCTGAAAGATCCTGAAGTGCAGTTGGACAGCTGGCATACCTAAACACATAAGCTGTATTCTTCGGTGGTATTGTAATTGCACACTATGTATTTTCTAAGCAACAGACTTCACAGTGTTGATGGAGTATACACTTTGATGTAATGCATATAATAATGTTTATCATTTCATGAGAAATTTTAGTGCAGCTTCAGTAAAGGATGAATCATATCCTTTCTCACTAGCTCCAGGACCAATCTCCATCCTAGCTGAACAATGCACTTAGTAGACATGGCCTGCATTTGTAGCAGATTTTCTTCTGCAACTGAATTGTTATGTCTTAAACATCATGCTTATCTTTTGAATTTGCTCGTTCTGTCTAAAGATTTGTCTCTGCATTAAGTCTTCTCTAAACAGTTTGTTTCCAGCTAAGGACTGGCAAATCTTGGACTCACTGCCTGTCAGGATTAAGATCTTCCTACACTTCATGCCCTGGAGGAGCTCACAACGGTCAGTTTATAAATTATCCAGTTCTTTGCCTGCTTGCATGCAGCCTTGAGTCAGGTAAAGATGGTCTGTCGTATCAGCTAATTAACAGCTCAGGAGATGTCTTCCATGGCTGGAAATCACCAGAATGGGCTTGTACCGCTTGCTGTCTTCTATGCAGCACCCCTGGCAAAGATGGGAGAGTGGGCCCTGCAAGCTCCTCACATAGGATACATTCTAGTTACATCCCCCTTTCCACAAGCCCCTTTTCTACAACCTCTTCCCGTTGAAGGTATTTCCATTACTTTTATTGGTCGACTAGATTTTCCCCTTCACTTACCACAAAAGAGGTAAGGAAATAAGCCTTCAAATCCACAGTTATGTAGGGGGAGTTGAAAACAGCTCATTCCCCATGGGTGCTAATCCTTTGTCTGTACATTGGCCCCAGCTACCTCATGCCTTATACTCACAGAAAGGGAGCCAGAATTGGGGGTGAGATTAGAATTTGGGAATTTTATCCTTGCAGAAAGGGGAGCCCGAGCAAAAAGTTACTTCAGTCCATGCTAATTCCTGCTGGCCTGACCTGTGCATGTGCAATATTAAAAGGAAATATCACTGATACTCACTGCTCTTCAGTCAGTTTTGGTTCTAAATCTGCAGAACTCAGGAATCAGGAAATGCCTGCAGAAAGGTTTTGAGGAGGTCACAGAAACAGAAGTATGCTACAGCGCTGCTTTATCTATGGATAAACAGAATATGGCACTTATTATAAAGAAATAAAGAGCTTATTCTCTTTCAGAACTGTAGCTCAAAATCCACAAAAAGATCACTGGCATTTTTTGGTTCCACAAGCAATGCTGCAATGTGGTATTAAGATCTTCACAATGGTGCTTACAACATCAGCCAGCAGTTGTGAATCAGGAGAGTAACTTAGCTCTTACCTTGCATAGAACGTCTCAGCATATTTTTATTTTCCTGTCCATTTGTTATACTACAAAACTCATATTCTGGCACAATCTATTTTTACTGATGATTTTTATGCTAATTTCCTCTGTTTCAAAACATACAGTAAACAGATGTACTCAGGATAGCTCTCCTGCAGTTCAGTACACCAAGTTATTTTGCTCTAACTTTGCAAAATGTAATATAAATTCCCAAGTAGAAAAATGTTAAAAGAAAAGTCTATTTTTGCAAACTCTTACATGGTAACCAGGCCTTTCTCATAGCAATAAAAAGCTCTTGATGGTAACACCTTTGCCCCTTTTCTAGCCTCTTTCTGCCAGGTAAGAACTGGGAGAAACGCAAAAGACCTTTAAAAGCTCCATATCTGATCAGAGAAAATTCTCCGAGTGCAGGCTAGGCAGACACTGCCAAAGGCTTTGTTACAGTTCCCGTTTAATAAGTCATTGCAGAGGGTGCTGAGTTAATTTTTCTGGCTGCTGTATGGCATGAAGGCAACAGCCTGGACAAAATCTGCTGGATTCACCTCCTACAGCAGGCCCATGCTGGTAGGATGATGAGGTTCCTTGAAGGCAGTGCAGTCTGAGCTGTTCCGGGCTGCTGGTTTTGTGTGGTGCTAGATCTTCCACTGGTTTCTGTGGGATTCAGACTACACTCTTGCCATTTAAAGCGCAAGTGGACCCTCCGCTAATAAGGTACCCAACGTTTTTCATAAATGCTGAATAGAATCCAAAGACTAAAGAAAAATCATACTGAGAACATAACATACAATATGCAGCTAATGCAGAAGCCTGTTTTTTCTACAGCATTTTTTCCCTTCTGGGATGATCTGGAGAGTTTTTCATGTTCCCTCATTATCTCTCTATCTTTACCAGTCAGAAGAGATATGCTGTGATAAACATGTGCAGGAAACTAAGCCCCAGAAGAACTCCATGATTACCCTGAGACTACTTGGTGAACTGGCTGGAGATGGGAAGACTGCCCAGCTCTCTCAGTAATCCACCCCTGGCCCAAGTTCAGCAGAGCACTTAGGTACTTGTTTAACTTAAACAAGATACAGTGCTTTACTGTGAATCACAGTCCTTTTTATTATTATCACTTTTACTGCAGGGCGAGAGAATTAAGTCTTAGGAAAGGCCTTTAAGCAAATGGGAGCAATAAATTCAACATCCTGCAGCTCCGCGCCCTGGGTCTTTCAGAGCCCCCATCCAGGAGATGGATGAAGTTCAGGAACCGTGGCCCAGCTCATTTCCTCCTCCTCCTCCTCTAGGAGACAGCAGTGAGATTACCAACTGTAGGACTGCTGCTGTGTAGAGCTGTGCTAGTCATATAGCCAGAGCTGTAACAATATAAATACCTTCTTTATAGCATCTTCACACATTCTTTTTTCATTACCTGCATGGAAACTCAGTTTTCACAGCCTCTTAAATGAAACACTCCTCTTCAGGAGATAGCCAATGGATCACAGCAAACATTGGACTCCAGGTGATGACTGCAGCTGGACCTTGTTTCTCCCTAATGCACCACACATAGAAGTTGTCAGTTGTCTGGGCAAACTGTGCTGCTCCCTATGTGTGGAGAAGGTATGAAATATATCTGTATTATGATTAATGTTTCTTTGACAGATAAATGCATTACTTGACTAAAGTTTTACACATTTACACGTCACATTTCATGCGATGACTTTAATTTGCTTACTGCATGCTTTGGCATAGCTTGGGGGTGTTAAGGGGAAGCAGCGACATCTCTGTGGTTAGGGCTGAAGCTAGCTTCCATAATAGCACCCTATTTCCATCCCTTCATCATAACTTCCGCTTGGAAAGCTTCTCAAGTCTGAAGCTTTCCAGGTGTATTTCAGTCACTTTTGAAAAACTGAGGAAAATCAGCCAAACAGCTTTCAAGTTACAGATTGTTAAAACTTCCTCTGATTGGAAATATTTACCTTTAATTAGTATTTTTAGTCCTTGTCTTCAGTTTGATTGATTGAGTTGAATTAGTGCAGACCATAGCAACACACCTGCCTTAAGAAAATTTCATTGTAACTACTCAGCTTCTCTCCAGCCAAATGACTATCCCTGCAGAGCAATGTCCCCTTCCTGACTCATGTGTGCCCCATTAGGAGAGGATATTGTCTTGACCCTGTCTCCGGTGCTTGTCTTTGCCCATCCAATGGAGACTGTCCTTCCTTTTGGTGTCTTGGGAGGATTAAGTGAGCCCCAGCTTATTTTGGCCAAGGTGAACTGGGTTACCTTAAGCCATTGCATCATGATTCACTGCTAGCCTTGTCCTCTTGCATGGATGCAGGTAAGGAGCACTCATGCTAGATTTGTTCTCACTTCTGTAGAAAGGTTACCTTCACCAGGGGAGCACTATTAACAAAATGAAGCCGTTGGCCAGCAGCTCTTTCCACAAGTACAAGTATTTCCAATGCACAGGTCCTGCTACCCACACAGGAGAATCCAAGCCAGTGTTATGTTCACAATTTTGATTAAACTAGTGCAAATATTTGTCTTTCTCTACCTCAGAAAACCACTTGGAAACATGCTCCTAACCTTCCCATGTAATTAAATCCTCTTAATTTGTGCACTGACAGTTTACAAAGAAAAATGGTTGACATTGTGCAAAGATACAAACCACTCTCATTATTCCTAAATCTGAGTCCAAACAGTTTTGTTTGTTTCAGAAGGAATTATGAGTTCACTTATGTTCTTGCTGAGATCAAGAAGGCTTTTCTGGCATTGGCTTGAATGAGATCATGAGTGAAGACTACACAACATTTTGAAATCATCTCCCATTGCCCATTTCTCCTCAAGATTCTCTTCTCTTCGGGAGGTGACCTAAAACTACCTGCTGAGTGGCAAGAGGTCATTATTTACAACAAATGCTTTCCACAAGTCTCTGAAGTTTTACAGAGCACTTCATTTTCCTATTAGTTTTCATTGCAGAAGGAATCAATCCCCAAAATGTAGCACTGGCAAATCATAAAGGCACCGCTTTCTAGTCATTGTTAGCTGCACCATTGCCATCACTTGCTTAAAATGTGATGACTGATTGCAATTTACTCCATGAAGAGAGAAATGGGGCTTGCTGCCTCCCCATCTAAATAAAAATTAGCAACTAAACTCAAAATGCCAACTGTTGATTAGCCGAGGTATTGTCTTCAATTCACAGACCACGATGAAAGTGTCTCCTTACATTAAGCGTCCTATCTCTGATTAAAACACTGACATTTGCTTGAATTGCTAGTGTCGTTGTATCTGTTTTCCCAACAAAATACATATTTTAGAGCCTTGTTGCTGCTTTGCAATTTTAAAGTTAAAAATAAATAACATGTAAAACACTGCTGATTTCAACATATTAATATTCTTTCAATTAAAATTCAAATAAACCAAAATACTGCTTCAAAACAAAACCTGACCTGGTCAGACTTCTAATCAGAAAACTCCACAGCCTTGGAGAAATCCAGAGCAGTGTGTGATCTCTTTCACCCCCTTCTGTAATGATCTGGGCGCTCTGAGCCCTTCTCTGATGTAAAGCTAATCCAGCTCAATCCAACCTGGGCTCACATTTTGAGTTATGGTTCTTGCTGGGCTTTTTTTTGTCTAAGTGCTATTTTTTACACGTAAGGAGTTTTTTTCCCCCTCTCCCTTTTCACAAGCTTCCCTCCCACTCTCTTGCCAAACTCCCTGCCCTTGGTTTCCCCTTCCTAACTCTTCTTTCCCATTTGATTTCCAAATTAGTCATCACTCTCTCCCTCCTCCTCTCTATCCCACTTTTCCTCATGTCATCCTGTTTCCTTCCCCTGTCAAAGATCTCTTAGTCACAAGTTTCCTCATTCCTTGTCTCTTCCATCATTGTTACTTACAAGACAGCAGCAGCTCATTGCATTTTCCCTTAAACCACTTTCACAGTTAGGTCCTCACATTCATCTCTACGCATACCCTTTTTAAAAACCATCCATGATACACTATTGGGTGTTCATTACTACTAGAGGTACCAGTTTTAGAGGAACGGATATCAAAAGCCTTGATTATGATCAGTAGAAAGAGAGCAGGGCTAGAAGCAGCTCTCATGCTGAGTTACTGCAGTTTTAAGATAAGCAGTGCTAGTTTTGTATAGGCATCAGCCAAATACTGTAAATGTATCTACTTTTCTTTTGAATCAATGGATATTCTTGCCATGCCTCCTGTGGCTGTGGCAGAAAGTTTCATCCACCCAGTTTCACAAATAAATATGCGGTCTTCCTGAGAACTCTTCAGTTTGAAAAGCCACTTGACCTGAGAAAGAGTTTTACCTTATTAAATAGCTTCATTTAAGGGACTGAACTATCTTGAAGAGAGTTCAACTTTTGAAGGTGGCATAACACAGTGTTATGTCAGGAGACAGTGGAAGAACATTTCAGCATAGATAGAGGAATCCACAGGAGAGAAGTGGACTATGGAGGGACTAAGGGCTAAAAGAGTTGCAAACATTATAGACTACAAAAACAAGAGAGACAAGAACAGTCTTAGATTTATGTTACTGAAGAAGGGAAAGTAAAAAGAATCTCAGATTGCTACACAGATGCTAATTGAGCTTTACACATCTCTAGGAGCTCTGGCAGATATGGTTTCACTTTTACAGGAAAAAACCCAAAATATTGAGAAATGAAACAGCACTGTTGGAGTACAAACAGGATGCTGTTTGGAGGCCAGCATGGGATGTGATTTTGGTCAGTTCCTAGTTTGCCTCGTTAAAGCAAGAATCAAAATAATAGCATTTCACACAGTTATAAATGTAATTTCATTGCTTCCTCTCCTGTTCTTTAATCACAGAGGCTATGCTGCTTCTGTTCAAGCATGGCACCCCTGGACACTTTGCAGAGTCAAAAGCCCTTCATGCTTCACAGAAAATTGTATCCTGATGGTAGCCATGTTCTCATTAATTTAAAATGAAGACTAAAACCAGGGGAGACTGATACAAAACCAGTGTAGTGAGATCAGCGTGATGCGATTTGTCTCTGAGGTAAAATTAGTCAGTTCAGCCATTCCCAGAAAACCATAAAGACTATAAATAAGACTCTAAAGACCAATAAAAGCAGCATGAGGGAAGGCAAAGATGTTGCCATATTTACAATTTCTACACATGCATACACATTTATGATCACTGTTTTGGGATTACGTAAATAATAAGCATTGATTTTGCCAAGTACCATTCAGCGCTCGTACTTGGACTCGTCCGTAGACCTCACAGGAGAAACAGGTCTTAGCAAGACACTTAGAGAGGAAAAGAATAATAGATTTACAAGTCTTTAAAAACACTAAAGCATGTTTCTAAATGCATTATTATAGGTACTAACTAATTGAGTTCTGCAATTGTCATCAGATTCAGTGAAGAGACCTGTCTACTTGCTAGGATTAAGTTTGCCCAGGAATTAGATCTATGTGAGACTACAACGCTACCAGAACAAGTTTTGCTCATGTCACATGTGCAAGTCTTCAGTGTCATCCTAGTGTGCCACTGATGCGTGCTCCATCTGCAGCTACCTGCAATCTCTTGGAGTAACCTGAGTTCTCACTGTAGCTCAAATGTCAGCTGAAGGGCCCCCTTCCAAACAGTACCAGCATGTATCGAAACACACGTTCTCGAAGTTGGGTGCCAGTGCTTTTTTTGTACAGAGTGCTGTCCAAATTCTCCTTGGGAGATGAACTAAAAGGTCAGGACAAACAACCTGTGTCTACAAAGTGAAGTTCTGGACAACAGAAAAGCCTGGATGCAAAATTCTGTCACACATAAGCATCACTCTTCAATCACAAGCATTTATTCACCTGCTGGGATACATATGGGATCCCGCTCAACTTTAGAAATAGTTTGGGTGCCAAAACCAGGTAAGTACAATATTTCACCCAAACCAACAAATCCCATGTCCCTGGAGAGAAAAGGCTGTTTATTCTATTATATGAACATTCAACACTGCAACACTCAACGCACACAGTGCTAATACATAAGCTGTATTGTTTCAACCTTATCCTCCTCATTCCCCACTACTCCCTGTGCTGCTATCAGCTTGCTTAATTTACTGTAAGCTATAAATTCCTTGTTATTATTAGTTACTTTTTAGGTACTGTAAACATTTGCAAAGCAAAGCAGCAAGAAGCATGGTGATAGTATCACAATGAGAACGGGCTGAAACAAACACATGATAATTATGAAAGACACTGGGGTATGTTTGCACAACTTGGGTGCATTTTTAGGACATGGTCTGAGTGACAGAACATACAGGATGGAAGGAGTTTCTGAGTGTTACACTAAGTTCTTTTGTTGTTTTTCCAACTATTCTGGACTAAATTCTCTCTTGCAGTATTTCCTATAAAACAGAGGGAAACCCTTCTCCATCTCATGGGGATGTTGTGAGAATTACTCATCTGGTATGCAGATAATTCCCAGCAAATAAAAAGGCTGCTGGTCATTGTTGGTATTACCTGTTCCTCACAGCTTCTGTGACAGAACGGCTGACTACAGTCCAGTGGGTGTATCACCACTTGTCATGGGGACCGCCTAGATGTTTTTGGACTCTGACCAAATGATCAGAGAACAAATAATTCCTGGGATTTGTGTTCAACTACAGCTCACATGTCACAGTTTTAACAGAAAAATGTGTCATGTGCCTCTTGTAGCCTCACTGGATCTGAAAGCATGATGAAAAGAACTGGCTTGATGTGCAACTTCTGTCAAGTGGTGCTGACAGAAACAAGGGTTTGGCTTTAAAACCAGCAATATATGGAAAGTGAGTGCCTTTGCTAGGTATCCTTCCTTGTTTGCAAATACTTGGTCTGCAATTAAAACAAGGAAAGACTTTATTGTTGGCTGAGGAAAACACAGTAACATAAGTAAATAACTGAAATATCCACACCCATCATATCTCTGGCAGCGGTTCTTTAGCTCACTTCCCTACCAAGTGGTGCCAAAGTCCAAGGAGCTAACATCTCTTTAACTCTTTGTCTCCTTTTTCCCCCTGCAATGCTATTAACGGTTAATGTATGTTCAGGATGAACTTGGCTGACGTGTCTCCAACCCCTATAGGAAGTGCCATCTGATCTGGTCCACCTACCAATTTATTTTTATTGCCGTCATTAGGCACCCCCACCCCCAGCTTCAATCCCGACTTCCACAAGTTCAGCAGAGAACCAGCAGGAAATACCTCCATCTCACTGTAAAACTGCCTGCGTGCCACAGCAGGCTCCTGCCACAGGGTGACTTGTTCAATGAAAGCTTGAGTAGACCAGCAGCACCTCAGATCCTCAGAGAGTGCTCTTGTCACACCAAGGGTGTACCCCAGCATGGGGATGGAACCTTTTCCTTGTCCTTGTGCTTTCAGTTTAATCCTATCATCTACCCATCACAAGCTCACTTATACTTTTCGTAGTTCCTAGTAACACTTCTTGGAAGGTTTCTGCCTAAAAAGCTTTTAGAATTATTCTCGGCATATTTCTTCACTCATCAAGAACTGGCAGGAGAGTTTCTTCCTTCAAAGGCTGTTGCTCAAGCTGATGGATCCCCTCAGCAGGCTCACCGCTAGAAATCAGGCCCTTCCCAGCCCCACATCTCATCTGCTCTGCCTCTTCGCTCTCACTGGGCAGGAGTCTCTGTCCTCTCTAGCTTCATACCAATCAGTTTAGATAGAGCTGAGCAGCTCCGAGCAAAGCGTTGTGACTTTTGCTTAATTCTGTAGTTCATTTTTATGGGTAAATAACACTGCTGAGCCTTTATATCAAAAAAAGAAACCTGGTGAAAAGGCCAGTTTAGGAAAATGTATTATATAGGTGCCTGCTACGGCAAAACCCAGCTGAGGGTGTTCTGTTGGACACTGAACTGAGGAAGCAGAAGCCGAAGCTGTTTCCCTCCTCGGGGCTCCAGCAGCATCACTCAGCAGAGTTTCAGAGTACACTAAACTTCATCCATAGCCAGTGACCCCTGGGAGCTGCACTGCCTTCCCTCCCATTTACCTGACTTCTGCAGGAGGACCAACTGCAGTTACAGGTTAACCTACAGATGGTATTTAATCTCCCATGGCAGCTAAAGGCAACACCTCATCCCTTGCACTTCTCCAGAGGGAAACTGCCACGGCATGCTGCTGCCATTTTCCACCCTGCCTCAACACCCAACAACCTCGTTCCATGGCGAGCTCCGGGGCCAGGGAGAATGCTTCACAGCCGCGATGTACCCGCCATGGACCGCTGTGTTTTCCGTCACTTTTTTAGCCCTCGAAGCACGAAGTGTCTGTGTTCACACCTGGACCTCTGCGCTTGCCGTGCACGAAACACCAGGCAGGGAACCACCCCTCTTAATGAGGCCGTGCTCTCTAATGAGAGACGTGATTACCGGCGACAGGAGCGGCTGAGGGGAACCGGGCCGGGGGCTGCCCGCGGCGGGGCCGGCTGAGGGGAACCGGGCCGGGGGCTGCCCGCGGCGGGGGAAAGGCGGCGGCTGAGGGCCGAGGATGGGAGGCAGCCCCCCTCAGCGCGGTACAAGGTCCCGGCGGGACCCCCGGCCTGGCGGGTGGGTCGGCCCGGGGCAGCGCAGCTCAACCCAACCCAACCCGCGGAGAGCCGCGTTGCGCTGTGCGAAGCC
>JANRGW010003255.1:0-31382 GCA_024733675.1 Psilopsiagon aymara
TCTTCATTAGGGACTGCAGTGATAGGACAAGGGGTAATGGGTTCAAACTTAAACAGGGGAAGTTTAGATTGGATATATGGAAGAAGTTCTTTGTGGTGAGGCACTGGAATGGACTGCCCAGGGAAGTTGTGAATGCTCCATCCATGGCAGTATTCAAGGCCAGGCTGGACAGAGCCTTGGGTGGCATGGTGTAGTGGGAGGTGTTCCTGCCCATGGCAGAGGCGTTGGAACTGGATGATCTTCAGTTTTTTTCCAACCCCGAACTATTCTATGATTCGATGGTTCGATAAAGACTGCTGGTTACTTAGCATAAAGATTCAACTAAGGCCATTCATTATAAGTCTCTCATGGAAGACAGAAAGATCTGTTCCGCTATAGAGGGTATTTTGGCTCTATAAAGTATATGATGGCCACAGAAAAAGACAAGCCTCGAGTATAGCACACAAGAATAATAACCTTAAATGTTAAAAGCATATTAATATTTCATTAGGGGAACCAAAGGAGCTGGAAAGCACTAGTGGCCCTATCACATGATAATCATTTGATAGGACACTACAGCCAACCACAGGGATAATTCACAGGGATTACAACTGCTCTGTTTTCACTGGCAGGCAGTGCTGGATGCACTGACAGCAGGAATTCGGTCGTGCGAACAACTCCTGAGTAATTAATCAGGGTCAGTGCAGGATCTGGTTTCAGAGAAGTCAGGCTTGTCACTGGCACTGCTCTCCAAGTTTTGTGCCAGCCCAGTTGTCCCATTTCTTCTGTTCATGTAAGTCAAAGGACCGTTGCCTGCTACAGAATTCAGTGGATTGAAATAATTTATTCTGCATTAGGCAACCATGTTCACGTTTCATTTTTTTTTGACTAGCCCTCCCATCGATAATGACCAAATGCTAAAATGCCTGAGACGCAGGATCAGTGTTTGGATTTAAACACCCATATTTGCCAGCCTTATGGCCACCAGGTCACTCAGGAGACTGACTCCAAGGTTCAAACATGAGGCTTGTATCACAACCTGGAAGGGGAAAGGCACAACCCAATGGTTTCTCACCCAGAAAATAGCTCCTCAAGAGAGGGTGGATTAGATTTATGCAGAGATCCATGCATCTCCAGGTAACAATGCGAAATGCTGCCTCAAAAGCCCCAGAAGATTACAACAGAAGAGACAAATAGCAGCGAAGATACCACAAAAGCCTGATACGAAATAACATTGTGGAAAAACCTGATGTTTCTGTCCTTGTTCTGCGTTCTAACCCATAAGCAAGGAAACAGATCGTAACATTAAAAGTGAGAAAATTCAAAACTGAAAAAGAGTAGAATTTTTCCTGTACAACTTAATAACCTGAAATGTTATTGTCACTGGATGTCAAAAGGCCAAGAACTTAGCAAGACTCAAAGCAAGGTTAGGTATTTACATGGTTAATGAGAACCTTCTCCATTACAGCTGTAGACACCAAGTTTGGAAGGGAGAGGCATAACAGTGCTTCAGGGTTTAAGCCAACATTTAAGTATTTAACAATAAATCATAGAATGGTTAAAGTGTTAGGAAGTTGAAGGACCTTAAGTTAGGAAGGAGTGGAAGGGACCTCAAAGCTCATCCAGTTCCATCCCCCTGCCACAGGCAGGGACACCTTCCACTAGACCAGGTTGCTCAAAGCCCCATCCAATCTGGTGCTGAGCACTGACAGGGATGAGGCAGCCACAGTTTCTCTGGGCAGCCTGTTCTAACCTCTTCCCCACCTGTTTCATCTGCATTCAAGGTGTTTACACCATGGCACGTTCCATGACATTTAAGTGCCTCAACAGAAGTATTTTCTTGTGCTTCTGGAAGCCCACAGCTGAGACTTTGCTAGATCCAAAACTGAAGCCAAGACAGACTCATCTCATTTTTCCAAGCCTTTCACTACACTGAGTGGGGCATTAAACCTGTCCTTTACATTTCTATGAGGAGCAGCAAAGTCAAGCTTTGATATTACTTTATCCATCTGGTTTTTCATTTCTGGAGCAGAGGATGACTGCTCATTACACAATGGTTTTCCCATTACTTATTCAACTTAAAATGTGGTAAACTGCCAAACAAGAAGCCTGGAGGTTTTACTTTGTTTCTCTCTGTCTTCAGCATATATACTGGAACACACCTAAAGGCACATAAGCATACACACTATGTTGTATTACCACCAAAGCATTACCTTTTCTTGAAATCCAGACTGAGTAGGGTTTTTTTTTATTTTTCCTTAAACATACACACACACAAGTAAAAATAAAACTGTCTGTGAATGTCCTTCAGGCATCAAAATGTGTGTGGTCAAGTGTCATCAATCTTGCATCACCCAAGAGCAGCCTTCTGCATCCTCTCTTCCCCACACCACTAAAATACATTAATTAAAACTCTGTTCGTTCCCTCCTCACTCCAGTGTGAGCTCATCCCCTCGTGATACATTCTGACCTTCAGGGAATAGGCTGCTTCTCTGCCCCGCTACTCTGCAACATAAAGCCCAGATCTCCATAAAACTGTTTCCTAATTGCTTGTCCATGATCACATTTATCTCCCAGGCAAGCCCAGACTGCAGTTATTAATAGTATAAATGGTAGCTAGAACAAGAAGGACTGTGGTTCTGTTTATTTCACAGCTATCGAAATGAAAGTCTACATTAGCATCAGCAACCTGAAGACATTATTCACACAAACTTTTAAGCCTGTTTAACACAATTTATTAGAACTTTGGGGCTTTGGAGTAACAACCCACAGAAACAAAGCAATAGATGACAGCCATTGCTGCCAAAGTGAACTTTATATACAGTTAAAACAACTGACATGATCAAGTGAAAAAAAATAGCATAAGGCAAGAGCTGAAAAATAATTAAGGCTTTAACTTAAGTCAATTACAGCAAGATGTATTCACAACGGAAAAAAAAAAAACCAAATTTTCCAGTAATTCTGATTCAGTTAAATTTTTGTAGTATATAAATAAATTCTAATTATTCTCATATAAGGTTAGCTTTCCTGCATGTAGGCATTTAGAAAAATGTTAAATTACATAATCTACATGCACTGGACACATAATACAAAGCATTATGTGAAAAGCCAGGAGCAGCAGGCCAACATGAGCAAATCTCTTATGTAATGACTGACAAAGCCTGACACAAGCTCAGAAATAGAGCCCACAATTTCCTGGGAACCATTCTTTTTGCAAATTAAACATTTAATTACAAATCTGAGCCCATAAATAGGCTCTTCGTGTTGGAAGAAGGAAAGGACCCAGTGCAGATGCGCCACTGGATTAAGAGAAGATCCTGAAAGAAATTTATCAATGTCACAGGTAATTAATTAGAACTCCCCATCCACAGATGGGGATGGCTGTGTTTATCAGCCAGAATTCCCAGAATAGCAGGTGGTCAACAAAGAGCCCAGCAAGTTCTCTGTTTGCTCATCTACCTAGTTGTGACTTATCTACATTACAAACACGTGGCTTTAAATTATTCCCACTGGTGAGAGAAACTCATTGTTGTCAAGTCTTGTGTTTACTATCTTCAGACTTGTGATATCTTCTGCTCTTTTGTGAAACTCCAATTTTGGAGGTCATGTGGTTACACATATTTAAGGAAGGCTGATGAACTTCTAATCGTTATTTCAGAGAACGGTGTGAAAAAGATGAACTAAAAGATTCAAGCACATGAGAAGGCAAGCCAAAGAAACCAAAATGTAAATGTAGTACTTCTAAACGTCCATTTTATTAAGCTTTTTATATTTTGGGGACATAAATGGGTAAAATCTTTATATGATCTTACAAAATATACAGCAGTGCTTGCAGCATTTAGAAAAGATACTAAACATCCATGTACAAACACCAAATACATGCATGGGTCTGCTCCCTAAATACCGCAGCCAAGAAAAACAACACACTTTTAAGGTATATGTCTTCAAATTAAAAACAAAACCCCAATAAAAGAGGAGAGGAGTACATTTTTCTGGATGTGAACAGACTCTCGTTCTCTTATAAATTTCTGGTGCCTGCTCCTGGGAACAGTTTCTGACTATACTGTGGCTTTTTAGTGGTCTTTTTTCAAAACAAAGCACAGCTCTTTCAGTTCCTTATGCATTATTCTCAAGATCAAATTAGTGTGATAGCCTGAAATGAAAAACTATGGCCAGTACATATAAGCAGCTTCCCCAAATCATGCTTTCAAACAACTTAGCTCCCTTGTATTGGTTCTCTTAGCTATAAACATTGGCCCAATTCTTCAAAATCAACTCAGAGCCACAACTTCCGGATCAGAGGTATAAAGGCCGCTCAATGAGGCACCACAACATACAAAACACAGTCAAAAGTGCCTTCAATGACCTCTGCTGCCCCATGCTAAAATGATTTTCCACACCAACTGTATGCAGGAGAGCTGATCCTGCTGCAGTCTGCAGCTGCACTGACACTTAGCATTTTACCATATGCAACATGGAACTGCTCCCTGAGAATTCATTCCTCTAAATGCTCAGCTGTGTGTAAAGACCTACAAAAGCAAGAGGGCACTGAGCCCAAGATGGGCATCTATAGGAGGAGCTGAGTTAAGCAAAAGCACATGCATCAGTAAGGTCAAGGTCCCAGTAACTTGATTGCCATTAGGAAGGTCTCAAGAATAACATGACATACAATTTATCAAGTGTAGGCATAATGACAACTGGAGTGCTAACCTGGTCATTCAAGGCTCAACTTAATTAGCAGATACGGTCATTCACTTACAGCACTTTATGTCTGAAGCTGATTAGAAGTAAAAAAAACAACTGTGCTCAAGAGCTTCATGTTAGCAGAGTCCTTTCTTTCTAAGAGAGGGGATAACAATACACTTTAATTTCAGGTAATAATAACCTCCAAAACTGTTTAGGCCTTGTAACTAATATGTTAAAAGGGTAATCAACGTAAGTGAGAGGAGTCTAGGAGCAAAAGAAGCACAATGAAGTCTAGTGTGTCGCAATGATTTGCATTCAAATGAAAATACTTAGGAACAAGATTTTGCAACTTTGATGTGCAATGAATAGCATCTTTATGCTCGAACACAACTATTTGTTACATCTTTGGTGTAACAAAAGCTCAGCTGGTCAGTCCAGGGAGTGACCTGACATCTGAACAACTCCTGAGATCTCATAACTCATATCCATAACTTATTGGTAAGTGGTATGAAGTTGTCCCTCCAGTCCTAGCACCCTGCTGGGCTCCCTGTCCATCCTCCAACCACCTTCCCTATCAAAACAGAAAATGTAGGAGAGTCCAGATGTAAATGTGAATGGACTCTGAAGGAACAAATGTGACAACGAAAAAAGCAACCACATTTGCCAGCTCACCAGTGCTTTAAATAAGCAAGTGGGCATCTGGGACACTTGGAAATGACATCAGAGTCAAGTCCTGTGTGGAAAAGAGCTGCCAGTGTACAGTCTGCCCCATTCTCTCCACCCTCTCCCTCCTACCTCAAGGCCAAGCCTGTACCAGTGGGAATAACCACAAGTGCTGTAACTGCACAAATGCAACCCTGCCTTTAACTGCCAAGGCAGTACCAGAGAACTGTATGTCCCTCAGCTTTAGGTATTAATGCGCATATTATTGTATAGCAAGGTCAACTTCAGGCAAGTATTAGATTATTTATAACTTCAAATAAGTTACTTTGCAAGCTCATTTGCCAGACTTCCATGTGGGGCAGCATTTGATAGAAATACGGAAAATGGCCTGAACTTTAAATGACAAACAGATGAGAAGGTCTGATGAAAATCAAACACTTTTGAAGTCCATGTGTTTTCACAGGGAATATAAATGGAATTTTTAATTGATGTTGACTTCAGCTCATGGTAACATTTTGGGTGATCTCAATTAGTGGGGTTACAAAAAACAGTAAAGAAAGGAATCTGATTATGGCTAGCCCTGAAAAAAGAGATCTGGCAGAAGTATTCCCTACATTTCTTAATTCAAGGAGTAGTCTCTTCTGTAATGTAACTATCCATAGTCAACATATTCTTGCAGCCACCAGGCACAATAACAGCTTCTTAATGTCGAAGATGCTGAATACCATCCTATTATCTTTTAATGAGTTTAGCTTTTTGATCTCTAGTGATTTGGACAGGTCTGAGTGCAGAGCTCACTCTAGACTCTGAAGAAACATGGCAGTTCCCATGAAGACTTGCATGCAATTTTATGTCACTTGGCTTTTCTGAAACTTAACCCTCCAACTGCACAAGTGAGGATATATCCTCCCACAGGGGTGAGATGAGGATAAATATATTGAAGCACAGAAGGTTCTCACATAATGTATTAACGGCGGCACTAAGAGCACCTAGAAATTACTCAGATTTATTTCCCATCTGGCATCTGCCCATGTTGGAGTAACCAAGGTTCACTGCTTCTCATTCAGAGCTTCATTCAGATCAACAAACTGTTTTTAAGCTGGGTTTTAAAGTATTTCCACCAACAAAAGTTAAGTATGTTTTGCTGGCTCAAGATGGATGGGCAAAATTGTTTTATTGCACTGTTACAAAATCCTTTGTAGAAACAATTTCTAAATGAAAACCATCTTACTAAAGTAACAGCTTGCACACAAATGCACCACTAAAGTAATTTTTTACCTGTGCCAGGAAAGCCTTTTGCATTAGATTTAACACATTTACCAGCTCTGCATTAAAAAGCACTTTTTCTTGATTCACAATGGAAAAGCAAATTGTATCTTATCAATCATTTTTTTAAATCCCATTTTTCTGAGAAAGCTGTTGTAGCCATACAGTGAGAATCTGTGGTTACACAGGTTTATAGAAAAAAGTCAAGTCCCAGGCTGCTTCTACATGCTCTTCATGAAACAGTGTTTATCATTTCCAGTTGTGCCTTGATCTAAAGGCACTGAAACCAGCAAAACCTACTATAGTCTAGAATTAGTTTAGTTGACTGAAAAACAAAACCAACATCACCACCACATTTGTTTCCTTTCAGGGAAGGAGAGCCTCTACAGTCAATCTGAACATGAATGGAGTCATCCACTGATTCACGTCAGTGTTCAACTGCCCCATCCCAACACAGGTATCATTTTCTACTTCTCAAGGATGAGGATTAAAACCAACAGGGGACAGTGAGACAGAGTGCCTATACCCTGGCCAGGAGCATGCTTTCACCTTTTCCTCCTTGGCCAAAGAGCCCTTCAGCTGATGCCACAGGAAGATACAGCCTTCTAGACCTACACTCTCCCTTTCCAGCCAACAGTGCCAGCCCTGACAGGACACATTCATCCTTGATGCTGCTATGGCTGTTCCTTTACACTTGAGGTTCTTCCCCAAGCATTTCTGCTCATGCAAGAAGGCTTCTGCCCATTTGCAGCTGTCAGAGGGTAGCCTCCTACCCTATGGGGTTTCTCATGGCACAAGTGCAAATGTAAATGGCACAGATACACTGCCATCTTCACTGTCAGATAGACCCTGCCACTTACTGCTCATTTTGGTCTGGGGGCAAATCCATGTCTGTCTGGCTGCATGGCTGTGGAACCCCCCAGACCTTTCTTCCAGACTAAAGACCTGGGGATGGAAAGAAAGGGCAATTTTGCAAGTCACATGCAGCTGGCTCCCCTCTCCTTCCCTTAAGGCATTCCTACATCATAGCTGTGTCAGGGTCCAGGAGAATCTGGGGTACATTCACCGTTAAGCAAATCCAGCAGTTATTTATGACTCCTTTCCCTCTACTTCTTCCACAGAGATCACAGTCAAAAAGCCTGTGAGGACCTTTCAAACAGGAAAAAAAAACCAAGAAAAAAACCCACCCCAAACAGAAAAAACCAACAACCAACCCCTTCCCCCTTCCCCTCCTTCCCCCCAGATGTTCCTTCTCCTCTTGCAAAGAGAGTGGGTATTTACCACCCTCAAAAATTGTCCAAATAAATGATGAGAAATTCCAAAGCAATGGAAGTACCCTTGTTAAATCCAGTCTCACTTGGGAATATAAAATTAAACTTACTATTCATGCAATTAACGCTTCATCACAGCAGATCCTTTTTTCTTTTTTGTCTGAATTTGAAAGCTAGAAGATAGAATATCAGAACACCAAAGCATGGTGTTCTGAAGTTATTTTTCTCATTAGGTTGTATGCTCCAGGATATAGTGAGATCCCCTAGAGATTTATTGTCTTTTGTACGACAATCAGAGGCCTTGAAAGGTGTATAAGTATTAGTTTTGAAAACACATATGGCATAGAACAAAGAGAAACAGACTGATCAATCAGCGGGGGCAATGTACAGGAGTTAATAATACAAAATAATTCTGAGCAGCGGCCAGTTTTCACAAAGCAAACATCTCAATGTGGATGCCATATTGTCAATTAGAGGCAGTCATTTTCAGATGTAATGGGAAGTGGAATACAATATCTACATCTGATGTATGAACACAACTGTAAAGAATCAATACCATCTGGCTGCAAAGCATTTGGTCTTTTAGTCAGCAAAACCAGGCCATTCACACAATAAAGAGCAGTTCAGACAATATGGGAACCTCAGACTTTTCAGCATATCATTTGCAGGGCAATTTTTAAAAGAGGAGACAAAGTTTCAGCGGTGCTTTACCAATAAATCTGAACGTTCAGAATAACCTCAATGAGGGCCAGGGGTTGAGGTGGAATCTGTATTCCTTCAGAAAAGGTTTATGCCTTCACATGTGTTACATTATAGGCCAAATTCAGGGCCGTGTAAGCAGGTCCAGCGCCAGGTCTGGTTTGGCCCTGCATTTTCTCATTACGCTTGTCACAAGACATCAGAAGTAATCACACCACACAGCACCGTGAATGCTAATAAAATAAAACAATGATTGATGAAGAGCTTTATCCTGAAACATCAGCTATCTTAACTTGTGTTTCATGGGTACAGTGGCATTAATTGCTTCCATACTGGCTTTACTCTGTTTTGCAGAAATTAGCACTACTGCTATTTACTAAATTGTATTTCTAGGCCAATTTTTATCTTTTTCTTTCCCTGAAGTCCTCACCTTCTTATTTACCTTCACTTTGAAAGGCTGCATAAAAGAAACTCTGTGTCTCACATTGCTTTACCCAAGCCTTCCCAACTGGCAAATTAGGGCACTCCCTTGACGCTTTGAGAGCTAACAAGCTCTTGAAAAGGTGGGAGCAGTTTTGGGTTTCTAATGATACGTAAATCTAAAGGATGAAGGAATTGTGTCATCAATTTTCAGGAGGAGATTTTCCATAGTGGGGAAGGAGCAGTCTGAGCTCCACTTGTCCAGTTTGGCCTAAGCTCCGGCATGCAGCTGACTCCCAGGAATACCCCTGGACCTTGGTTCTCAGAGAATGCAGTCTTTGGGAACAAAGGGCAAAAATAACCACAATGGGTAAAAAGCTAGCTGGTTGAATTTAGGAAGGAATGCCTAAGTAATGCAGGACATGCTAACAAAGTCAGATACTGACTTACTGCGAATTAGCTTAGCTCCAGGGAAACTTGTTCAGAAAGGCCAATAACATAAGCTGAGGACCTGACCAATACCATTTTCTAGTTCTTTTTTTTTATTGTTATAGAGAGAAAATACTGCAGGAGTTTACACATTATGTCATACTCCACCCACACAAGTCTTAAATAGACTGTACTCCCATGAAAATACCAAATTTAGTATTTATGTTTATAGAAATCTATTTATATCCCATTAGGACTGAGCTCAAATATTTGTGATCCAATAGCATCAGGAAAGACTGCATAGCCAGCTCTGTAGGATGACCAGTTCATGAGTGGTGGTCTAAACAGTGCTGTCCTGCTCCCCAGTCAATACCATCAGTGAAGATGCTCACAGTATAGCAAGAAGGAAGAAAACCTCAGACGTGCGTTGTTAATACCTCTGAGCTAAAGAATGAATTAAAGTCTCCTGAACTTACTGTGGCTTGGTTTTTGTTTGTTTACAATTACAAGAAAAGAGCTGAATGGCCTTTTCTAATGTCCCGGCTGCGAGTATTTCACCTGTACTTACTACTTTGTCAGCATCACAAAATATTGACAGTTAGCTCTTGCAACATCTTTGTAAGCAAAGCTTACATATTCTTCAGACTTGCTGATGTAAACCAGCACAAACTTCAAGAGCTTGCTGCCTCTTTTCTTTAACGTTACAACTTCACATACTGCGTTACCATATACACAGACTGAGAGCAAGCAGGAGTTAGACCACCAGAAATCCAAGGGGGGTAAAAAATGGAGCCCACTTGACTGCCTGTCCCCACTCCCAAATGGTGTCAATACAAGTTAAATATGACCCCTTCTACTTTTTTCAAGACCCCTGTCATACACATGCTGAGTGCTGCCAGGTTTCACTATACAGTGAAGCTAACAGACAGACACTCTCATACCTCTGCTCTGGGTTGTATCCACCCCATTGACTCCAATAGGCCTCCACAATCTGTCCCTTGAAACACGTCTGGCTGCAATTCCTATTTTTAGTTACGCCTGACAAATCCTGAACTGCTGATATCAGAATTTGAGGAAATACATGAAAAACACTATTTTCCTTTTAAAAAATTGTTCTCCTGGGTCTCCTAGAGATAATAATTACTGCTCTGCTCAGCTAGTGCTGTCATTATATCCCCCAATAAAATCGATCATTTTTAACTCTCAGGAGCATCAGGAGTGCCGCTGCTGCCTCGTGTAAAAGCAGGAATGTGTCAGTTTTGTTTAGCAAATATAGTATTTAATGTCTTTGCTCTTGGCATTCGGGACCAGCACCGAGCCAACTCGGTGAGGATGCAGAGTACACCCTGAAGAGTCGAGTTTTAAAAGAAATTAAGCGTGTAAAAAAATTCCCCCTAGAAGAAAGCAAACCTAAAAGGAAAGATTTCCCCAGGAACATGCAAAATACAAAAGTCACAGCCAAAACCACTTCATACATTCTGATTCTGTTATGCTGTCAGTGATTGTGCCTCACTGCTGAATTAGTGGGCCATGTAACTCCCACTGCAGTTACCAGAAGATATTGCTGGATCTGACTGTTTATACCTCAGTTGCCAGGGTAATAGTCCACACCCCACCATCAAGAGAGGGCAATCAAAAAGCCTCAACATCCCCTTCTTCCAGCAATATTCGTTGTTTACCCCCTACTTTAGTGACTATACTGCAGCACATACCAAAAAAGCCTCCTTAATGGCTCGAACTTAGGAAATAACAATGATGCCCTCAAGATGACTATCAAGGAGGTTGAAATAGTCATTGCTCTGCAGAGATGGTATCTAGACTCTATGCCAAGATAATCACAATCTTTACCTAGCGCACAGTAACACAGGAAATACTACTGTGATTTTCATATCCAATCTAAGCCCTTCAGGTCTTTGGTTCTCCCAGGGAATATACCATCCCTTAATCAAAAGACCCCAGCAGACAACTCATCTGTCCAGGCATCAAGGAAGTCACAGTGGTTCCTTTGTTCGGAGCTGGAAGCCCACTTACCATCATATTATATTACCTGTCATTCCTATGGACTCACTGCCTCTCACCTAGGAGTATGCATGGAACATGATTCAGAAGAGAGCTCAGTGTCAGTCTGCTTGATGTTGGATGGCTGAACTATTTCTCTGTGAATTAAAAAACTCTTTGTGTACAGAATCTTATCTCCTGAACTGACGTATCAGATTGGTTGCTGTTTTAAACTACATAATTTGTAGTACATGTCCTAAAAGAAAGAATCAAGAAGGAAAATATTTTTCTGAACATGGGAAAAAATAAAAAAGAATGAAATGTAGGAGCAAACTTCTAGGATTTCCCCTGTGAATTTCTGCAAGTTTCTGAATAGAGAAGCAAAGTTTTCTTCCTTCTGAAAAAAAGTAAAGTCTTGGGCCCATAACTCTTCAGATTCCCTAAGTCTGCATTAATCTTCAGCATTCATAGGCAGAAACCCTGTTCCTTTACACC
Source organism: Psilopsiagon aymara (assembly GCA_024733675.1). Classification (NCBI taxonomy): domain Eukaryota; kingdom Metazoa; phylum Chordata; class Aves; order Psittaciformes; family Psittacidae; genus Psilopsiagon; species Psilopsiagon aymara. The sequence goes on from JANRGW010003255.1 coordinate 11,907, forward strand.
ATTCCGTCTCATCCTCTCCTTTCAGTTCTCAGTGACACAGTCCAGGATGGCTCCACTTCTCAGAACTGAGCAGAGACTCAGGCCAAGTACTTGGTCTACCCAGAGATTCAAACGGGACATGGAATGAGCTTTGTGATTTGACACCACAGTCTTCTTTCTGTTGGGACTACAGAGAGTCCTCCTTAGGAAAAAGGGAACAAAAGTCTTGAAGATAAGAAAAACTCTCACTACTTTGCAGACTTCTCTTCCTCTGCTCAGACCTCAAGAATAAAATTTAGCCTCTTAGCAAAACAAAAACTAACTTACTGTAAACAAGGAGAAAACACAGGAGAGTGGTGAATACCAGCTGCTTTACAGATCTTTCCCAATATACCCCCATATTGATTCAAAACTGGTGTGCAACACCTGAATGCAATTCTTCAGCCTGAAGATGATATAAACAGAGCATTTCTATGCCATCAGTAACCTGATCCCACCCAGCTGGGCTGGCTCCCTGACAGCACAGGCATTTCATCTTGCTGCATAACCATGCTACACCTGCAGTGACAAAGAAGCTGCCATAAAGGGGTTCCCAACCACAGCAGAAAGGGAGCTGGGGGTGGAAAACAGAGGAAAAAAAATAAGATCAGATCTGCTGCGCTCATGCTTAATATGAACACACATGCACACACACAAAAATATCCATCAAGAAGATGAAGAGCCTCTAGGAGAAGGAAACTTCCTTGCTAACATCACACAGGCTGGACTTTTACCTATCTAAATGTTAGCCTGGCAACAGAGCTCAGAGGGACTGAGCTCAAGCTGCTAATCTGCACAGATCTGGTGAGGCAGCTCGTGCTTTGTGTCATGAAGCCATGTTTTCAAGATTAGCAGAGCCAAAAATAGCCTTGGAATCATGTTCCACTTCATGGAAGGGTTTCACCCAACTGCAGAGCAAAAAGGGTCATACAAGCAAGCAACAGTAGATCTTTTTGAGTCCCAAGAATGGGAGAGAATGAGAAAAAGCATTCTGATATTTTTTCTTGACAGAAAATAAACTTTTTCACTCCGATGTCTTCTTGCAGCTTTGAAAGCAAAGGCTATCCCATTTACAGTGCCTGAGCACTTACCATAAGGCTTCACTTGGCAGTTTGGAAACTTCTATCTTATGTTCAAGGTTGATTTAAGCACAATGCAAATAATAATGAGTGATCATTCTCAAAAATGTTGCCGGTGCTCACAGAGGTATTTTTTTCTTCATCAAAAAGATAGAAGGAATTACTTTTGTCTCATCTTGCTCGCTTTATGCTGAGAACCCCAGTCCCACAGGTCATCCAGTGACCTGCTGTGAGCCTGCCCCTGCCGGGGTACGAATGAGCGACCTGAGAGATCGCAAAAGGGAAACACCCCAACGTTCAGATCTGAACAGACATTCCTGAGCATCCGAGTCTCCCACTGACTTCAGGGAAAAAAAAGTAGATCAAAGGTTGCATTAGCACTGACTGAATCTTCATGTGCCAGGGTCTCTGGAGTTCACTGAAGTTAATGAGAGCACTGGGTGCACAAAAAAAGGCAAGACAAATCCCCCTGCAGAAGGGAGGGAGTCTGCGGCCCACTCACTGCAGTTTCCTGTGTTCATTTGTTTTTAGAGCAGAGTTGAGGTTAGTTCAGAGGAGAGTTCCTCATTTCCTCCTCCTCCTGCCCCTCTCCCTAACCAGATGTGACAATGTTACAATATTATTATCCTGTCATCACCACAGGGGAAAGACAAATAAAATTCAGGGTGAAAGGAGAGCCAAAAGAAAAACAGATCCAAGGCAGCACCTTTCAGATTCACTAGCCCATCTCAGGAAAAGAGAAACTTTTACAGCTGGACTCGGGTTTCATGCGAAAGGTTTGTGGGTAAATGACTAGCAACAACTTTTTCAGGCTCTGTTGAATGTGATGGGTGACTCCTACTGAAAGCCAGAGGAGCTACCTGCAGCTAAAGGATGGGATGTGAACCTTTGGGGCCAACTGGATAAATCACATCCTAGACTGGAACGATCAGTGACCAGCCAGGGTGGGGTTTCACTGTGCCAATGCCCTTCAGCTTCTCAGTGCCACTGGGAAAATCATATCCAGATTGGAATTTCACTATACAAACCACTGGCTTACTGGTTTTCCCTGGCAAGTCTCCCACCAAAGACAAGCAGGCTTGGCTTTCTTCCAGACACAGGAACCAAGAAAGGGTGCACAAGGGAATGCATCAAGCAGAAGAAACAGAGGAAGGAGAATGATTTAATGAAATACTATTAAACATTCAAAATATACAGAAGATTCCTTTTCACTGAAAGGCTTTTGCTTCAGCTTACAGTACTAAACAAGTCAGAGATACAGCAGTTTTAGGACTATGTCTTGCAAAATTCAGAAGCAAGACACCCTTCCCATCCCTGCAGCCTGTGGAAGAGTTATAGCCACAAAATAAGCTATCACTATCTCTGCTTGCTGCATGCTGTGGCCAGAAGCACAACAGATATATTATTAATCTCATCTAATGCTATAAAGGCAGCCTACAGTTTTTCCTCCAACTGGTAAACTGAAAGACACACAGTCACTGCAGGAAAAACTATTCTCTATCTCTAGATCATTTTTCTTTGGCTTTTATTCCCCCTCCATCCAGGGACAGGCAAGTAGGAAATCTTGCCTGAGCAAAGATTTGACCCTCAAAAGACCATAACTGCTATCTGAAAAATACAGAACTCAAAATTATCCATCTTGCTTTACTCTTTGTCCTTTTACCCGGAAAATCCCTCAGGGCATGCTTCTATCCTAGAGAAGAAGTTTCTTCCATCAGTTCACGTGGGACCAGGATCTGACCCCAAGTCTCTAGAAAGTGGACATACTGTTTGGAATACACATTTGTCATGAGATAGGTAGAAATCTCTTCAAATTTTCCAGCCAAACATGCAGGCTTTGAAGGACAGGAGAGGTCCCCATGAGGGCAGCATTATGTTCTTGCTCAGCAATGGTCTCTCCTGGCATGCAGATGGATCTCCACTGGGGCTGATGAGGAAGTAATTGAATTCCGAGTTGATGTTCATTCATCTCTCTGGGACTGAACTACAGAAATAGTTCCAAGCCTGAAGGTGGTTCACATAGCACTGCGGTCCTTTCATGTGTCAGCTCTGCTAAGCTGCCGATTATGGATCTTGACAGACCCATTAATCCTCAGAGTGTCTCACACAGGAAATGATCCTGTTTCTTCTCTGTAAAAGAAAGCATTCCCATTCTAAGTGAAAGAGCATCGTCATGTGCCTCTGCAGCGAAGTATGATGTAATCAGCAAAAGAGCTGTATGGACTGACTGTGAGAGAGTATGGCTGAAACAAGAAAGAGATCCAGGTCAGTCAGCTGGGCTACTGCTTCACAGGAGTGAGACATCAGGGTCAGCTGACCTCTTGAAAACAGTAAATTTGGGCTGACAATGTGAAAGAGCCAAACCCAAGAGATCTTTGCAGCCACTTCCACTCAGTTTAAGAAGCACACATGGTTCTACCCATGACAACCAAAGTTTAAGAAGCACAAAATTTCTAAGACCTAAGCCAAAATGGCAGTATCTACACACCAGGAACAGAATAACTGGAAAACACAGGCTGGGAACATGCAGAAAGCTCAACTGTTCCTCATTGTGGATGACTGCATTACAACTGCTTTGAACGTAAGCCCCACCTCCCTCAAAATTAGCAGGAAGCTCTCAACTGCTCTCAACAAGCATAAGGACAGATTCCAGGGTAAGATCTAGCAGTTGGACATCCACTTCCCAAAGGCAAGTTTCTGCCAGATAAAGCATTTCTTCTCTCTCTTGCGCCCTGAGACATAGGCAATGAAGATGTACTGCACCCTTTGTAAGGGGCACGAGCAATGTGTCAGTGCCAAGCTGCAATGTGACTGTCTTCTCCAGCTCCCTTTAGCTGATCTGCTTTCCAGTACTGTCCTACAATCTATGAAAAGAAGCTCCTTGGTGAGGAGGCAGACAGGAGCACAGCCTCCAGTAAATGTTCAAAGTAGTTTTTTGGGCAGCTGTCATGAGCCAATGATCTCATACAGCAGAGAAGGAAGAAAGGTCATTTTATGCAGCAGAAAACAGCAAAAATTAATAGAAATTATTATTTTCCCAGAGAAGAAAGCTTACTGACTTTGCGAGGTGTCTAACAACCACTTTGTAAAGTGCAGACCTCTGGAGCATGACCTGCACAGGCTTCCTGGTTGCAATCACCACTACTACTTGTCTGGTGTTAATACAGTAACATGCTGCTCTGCTGAAAAGCCCCTGGCTTCCTTTCAAGCTCTTGAAAAGACACCAAAGACTTTTGTTTTGATTTCAAACTGTTTTTCAGCACCTTCATGTTGCAGTGCCCTTATAAAAGTGCCCACAGAGTCATGTGACAGGGCTGTGTGACTCAGGCACTTAAAGCAAGGAGCTAATGTTAGATGCTGACATCCAAGTAGGGACTTCTGGACTTACCCACTGTAAGCGTTGGAAGTTTTCCTGACACTTCCAACTTACTAAGTTATTGTTTATTTTATAAAAGGGCTGTCTTAACCTCAATTCTGAATAGGTCACCAAGGAATCTAATACTATGGTAATGCAATGCAAATAGCACTTCACAATATGGAACTAGAAGAAACCAATAAATTATTTACATGTTCATAATGTGGCCAAACTTGCAAGATTCCATTAAACCAGTAAAATGTAATTTATTTTTTTAAATAAAATAGGCAAGCTGTTCTCCAAGGCCCATCCTTTCAAGATGAAACAAACCCTTTCCTCCCATTACCCTTCTATTTTAGAAGTCCTATTGCAATCAAGTATTGAAAACTTGCAGTTACACGCAGAGCATATGCAACCAATGTCCCATACTGGTGCCTGCTGACAGTTAAGTGTAACCACGGACTGTCTGGCACCCAGAAAATTTACTCCTTTTCTTTTACCAACAAATGTCAGCCACCTTTATGAGCACGATCCTGTTAATGTCAAATTCTGCAAGGTTTCTACAAGTTATCATTGAGCACCCAGCAAACTGTTCATATTAAACAACTCAAAGTTGAGCTGATAACACAGAAAATACGGGAGGTGATTGAAGTAAGCTGGATCTTTTGATGTGGCAGTAAATCAAAACCACTGCATAACAGTATTGGTAAAGGTGAAAACCTAACACAGCAAAGGACGTAAGCAGAGCTTTCTATGCTAAATGTGTTGGGAAAGGCAGGAGTTGAAAAGTTGAAAGCTGAAAAAATTGTAAAAAGGAACCACATGGTGGTGGTGGTTCAAAAGTCTGCCCATTTTCCTGCACTTAAACAAGGAAATAACTGTGGGTAACTGTTGACTTTGCTAATGGCATTCACTGAGGGTATTCTGACATTTGCCTCATAGATGAGGAAACTGAGTCAGAGAAATTAAGTAAAGGGCCCAAAGGCACAAGCAAACTTCACTGCCAGGACCAAGTTTATTAAAAGTTCCCTACAGACACCTGATTTCCAGTCATATCATGAAGACTCTGTTGTATGTTAGAACTTTGATGATTTCATCTGCTGCTGTAAAACAAGGAGGATTGTATCTGTCAGCACTTACAGCTGGAATATTCCTGAGAATTCCTAACAAGAAATACTGGCAATGCAAACCATTCTTTCAAAGTGTATTTTTGTTTTGAGGCATTTACATGCTTGCAGCAGAAAAGGCTATGAAACTGTCACAGGGAAATGCTTTTCATGCAGTCTAACAACTTCTCTAGTTCGAAATCAGATAACTGAAATTATGCACATATGTCACCTTTCAGCACCCAGATCCCTCCAAAATGGGACAGGGTCAGAGTTTTGGTAGAAGAATCATGTTTCAGCTTCAGCTTAACAATAGCTGGTACCTTGCAAGGGAGCTCAAAATCTAGAACAAGCACAGCATCACAGATAACAGAGGACACAGAGGTCACCTTATCTATCTTCTGGCTTTTCTCCAGGACCTAGGCCTGAAATACCCTTTCTTCACCACTCCCCCATTGAAACCCTTCTCCAGACTCTTGCCACAGAAGCAAATTAAATACCGGCTTCCCTTCCAAAATAGCTGTAATGCAATCCTTGAAGGCCTGTACTGCAAAGAGCATGGCTCAAGTGTAACAGAGAGAAACAGTTTACAGGGATCCAGATGCTCCAGGTGAAATGGAGCCCAAATTCATTATTTCCCATTTATACAGCCTCTGAAATCCATTCACTTTCTGTGGCTGGCTGAGTGACCTCCCGTTATGAAAAGGGGATAAAACCCTTTATCAAAATACTCAGGACTGATGTATTTCACTGTATTTCAGTGGCAAATTTCCATGCTATGAAGAATAGACCTGATTGTCTGGGTTTATAATTTATAATTTCAGCACTTCCTGCCAATGGCAACTTATTTTTTTGAGGTTTTAGGATGTGCTGAGAGCCTTCAAAATGCAATTTGCCATCTTTTTCCAAATGGAGAGCAAAGGTGTTAATAGCATCAGACACGGGATATTAGCAATCAGATTTTCTAGTGATACAACAAATTCTGACAGAGGATTCCTGCTGACGCTGTACAAAACCAGCGTTGAAGTTTTAAGCACACTGCATGCCATCATCACCTTTGTGGAGACTTCCACCTAGAGATGTTCTGCTGCCACCTATCATCCCTCCCCAAGTCCAATCCCAGAGACGTTTGTACATATCACCTCTACTTCCTGTGCACCAAAATGGAGGCGAGGCCAGAGCTGCTTAGGAATAGGTGGCTGAACTAAACAGACCTTGTCTTCCCATCAGCAAGCTTAAAGAAGTAAACACACTTTGCCAGAGGGCTGCAACATGACCTTCAGGTTTAGGAAGAATTTCTCTTTAGTCCACATTTTGCTTCACAAAATTACAGAAATGTAATGCTTAAGTTAGTCCATGATTGTGCACTGGCATACAATAAAAATATATTGAAACCATCCTTGACAGGTTTTCATCTTCGCAGCTCAGATCTATATCTAACCTGATCCAATACTCTTCCAGTAAAACCAGAGGAATAATGCAGTATGACTAATGCATGTCTCTAAATCTGTAGAAAATATTTAAGGGAATACTGAGTCACTGTCAAAGACTACTTTAGAATCCCAAATGGACACACAAGGGGGTTCATACTTGCTGTAACTGCAAATAATGCAGACAAGTATTCAATTATCTTTATTGAATCATGAAAAATAATCAGTCAAAAGAAAGATTACCCAGGTAGGCATGTTCATTTCCACCATGCAGAGCACAATCCAGAGCATTTCCTATTTATGTAAGTACAAGCATTGCATTTCCTCAGCTCTACCATAACTGTTTGTCTAATCTAGATCAAACAGACTACGTAGCTCTTTCCCTGTATTTTTGTATTTTCTGTCTACAATTTTTAAAGCGTTGAAAACCAACTGCACTCCTGCAAAAATGTTCTGGTTTCTAGTTGGATTCCTCAGAACAGCCCAAACTGCTTTCATTAAAATCTCTGTTTTCTTCATTAGCTTTTGCAGTGAGATTTGACTCAACGGAAGAGCCACTCAGAAAAATACCTGGTGATAGCAGCCCATAAAATCTTCTGCTCATGGCAGGGGGGTGGAACTAGATGGTTTTATGGTCCTTTCCAACTTTCACCCTTCTATGATTCTATGAGAAGTCACTGACATGTCTAAAATCACAAAGCTGGAGCTTCCTCTTCCTCTATCCATAGTGTTGCTCTGCATTACTGAATGTGTATACCACACAGAAAAAGGGATACCCATCACCTGTCTTGTGACCCAGAACACCACAGTCTGCGCAAAGCAAAGGGAAGAGGCCTAGGACAGGGAGGAACACCAGAAAGCAATCTCTGTCCCCCACTGCTACCCAGTTTACAGTCATCTACACACATATCCAGGCAGACCCACTTAACCATAAGTCCTCCTATGCTTCCAGAAAGTCCAAAGTCTCCAACAGCAGCCTAATTCTCCATTACATTGTGCTTATGTTTGTTTTCCTCACTGGAGGAGCAGTTTATTTGGTCATTTCTCAGTATGACCAGACCAAATCAGAGAAGATAACCATCCACCATCTCCTGTAGTGGCCAACAGAAAAAGCCTACAGAAGAATTTAAAATGAGGCCAGCACATAAATAGCTCCCTACTACATTCTCTCAGCCTCCAGAAGTTTTGGCTTACAAAGGTCTCAGATCTTTGCAGATTCCCATAGTTTCTGGAGTGATACTGATTAATAAACCCAGCTCAGTAAGCTTCTCCCCTGCACTGCAACTGAGTATGACAGATGAGAAGACTGTCTGATGGTACAGAACATGGCTGAGAGCAGCACAGCAACATCAGCGATGCACCATGCCCAGCTCTCTCCTACCTCCTCTCACCATCTCTCAGGCACATGAAGAAATGTCACTTGAATAGACTGAGACTATGGAAACTTGCATTCAGGTGCTTGTTCTGTAGCTGGTTTCCTGTGCTAACATCAGCAAGGCAATCTGGGATTATCTTTTGACAATGTAGAGAGGCTCCTACACAGGTTGAGTCATCGCAGTTTGGCTCCTGCCTGAATCTGTCCAGAAAAGCATGTTTCTCTCCACTGAATTACAGCTGAAATCAGCTCTAAGTACTCAACCTGTAAAAGGGTATAATGTACCATGCTGACTAGGGAACTGCTAGGGAGGAGGGATGTGATAGCATTCTAGAGTTCAAGTACAGTGGTGAAGGGGTCTGTATACAGAAACCATCTGTTGCTGTTACAGAGGGCAGCATCATGTATAGCTGGCATAGTGATGTATTGGATATCATCCTTGTTCTGTGAAAATGCCTGGCTCTTTACCACATCATGAGCAGTCAGGCTCTCCCCTTACACACTTGGGGCAAAAAACTTGTAATGGACCTAGCATCCCTAGCTGATCGCACCACAAGCTCATGCAGTCTGAGCTCCTCATCCTCAGACTGTTCAACAAACACAAAGCCCTGATATTGTCACACTTTCACCTGTGTGTTTGCTCTTTCCTAGCCATGTACAAAGTTACAGCAGATAAGCCATTTGCCATTCTGGGTTGAAAGGAGGGAGGGAGGGAGGGGGTGAGGGAAGAGGGGAGAAGGTACTTGCTTCAAGCTCATTTCTCCTCATCCCTAGCCCTGACGGAATTGTATTCTGCACACATGCTGAAACATTAGCATCGGCTGATTTGGAAGGAATATTGGAAATGAAGTGATAGCAGAGTAAATGTCAATGCATTCAGTGTGACACAGTGAGCACCAGATCTTAAACAGCTTCATCATTGTGGCATTTACTGTATCCTGAAATAATATTAATCCCACTGTTGTCCTTCTTGATGGAATCATCCATGAATATGGTTTATGGGACTGGCCAAAGTGCTAATAGGTTAAAAGAACAACCTATCCAGTGTTCCACTAAATTAAGGTCGCTTCATGGGATTTAATGAAACAAGTACTGTGTGGGGTTTCAAAGGACGTTCCTGTAATTCATGTCTATTTAGGGCTCCTGCTAACCAGAAACCTAATTTCTTTGAGTAAAATAGGTTTTTGTGAAGCCTGGCCATGTGAAAAAAGCTTTAAAGGGCAATAATCAGAAGACCTCATCTGTAACACTTTGTTATTTCAAATCAGTGTTTTGAAAGTTTGGGGGATGGAGTTATTTAAAAAGAAGAAAAAAAAAAAAAAAAAGCAGTCTGCAAATTAATCAGAACAAATGTATTACTGTTATTTGTCTCTCAAAAATGCCTGGGTGGTTAAAGTGAGACCATGACACCATTAAGATATAAATGGTATAGAGGCTTAATAAGGCAGAGACTCTGCTTCACAGCCTAAATAAATAGGCTCCTGCTTGGCAACAAGGAGCTGATGCTCAAAAACTGTGGGCAAATGGCATCATCAAAGGCCACTGCCTCAGAAACACAACTGTATTTCCTTCCCCAGTTGTATATGTATCAGATAAAATAGTGACATTATTAGTACATATGTCCAATATAGAAAAAAATAATACTACTTTCCTGTTAATTTACTTAATTTACTTAACTGTGAACAAATGATAATCCATGAGAAGGGAAATAAAGAATAACTGTGCCACTGGAGACAGCAAAGGGAATAAGCAACTGGTGAGCTGAGTTTACCAGAAGTAGAATGAGGTGAAGACACCAGAGGTGTTGCCTGCTACTGTTAAAAGTGGACCTGTAATGACCACCACGACCAAAGATTTCAAAGATATATATTCACAGTTGCCACAGAAAAAATTAAGCCTTTCTGTACTCTGGAATGCTACAGTCAGTTTAGTATTCCCCAGAAGTCCAAACCAAACTAAGTATCAATAGCCATACTAAATCTGTGACTCATAAATTCAGATTTTGTATCTTTTTTCTAGATTCTGGAAACAGACTGCCAATGACTGTACACAAGCCAAGGGACTAATCCTTGACAGGTACTTGACATGAACATGTTTTGTCAGAAAAAGATGAGGAACCACAACGTTTACATTTCCCATCTCAGGGACTCATCTCAAAGGCTTGAAAACATCTACTGCTAGCGTAGGCTCTTTGCAAAGGGAAAATCAGCAACTTCAACTAAGGCATCAGACTTCTGCAAGCTGTAAAATAGCCACAGCTCTGCAGCCAAGCGTGCTCAGAACTCAGGGGCCCATGCTGGAGTCCTCTGATGTTGTGAGAGACGCTGCGGGGATGGAAGCTATTTCTAGGAAGAAAAGCTACTCCTGTTTCCCAACCTCCCACCTGCAGCAGGGAGGAGGCGGCTTCTCTTTGACTTCGCAGATTTTATTCCCAGATTCACTCCTCACACTGTCCCTGCCTTGCTCACATGTGAGAGAACACCTACAACAAATTCCTGACATCTAACATACATAAAACCTTTTAATTTCAACATTGCAGTCCCTACCAAAAGCAAAAGGCACCTATTAAACCTGCACCTTGATAACAGAAAACAGTGACCATATCTGACAAAAGCCTCTGCTCAGCCTGCCACCTACCACTGTCTGTCCACACTCCTGCCTTGGAGGCAGGCTCTGCGCTCACTTGTCAAGTGTACCCAGCATGACATATGGAGATTTGAGGCAGCTGCCTGCTTCTTGCACGAAGGAAAGTTTTCTGTGTTTACCACTGGGACAGCCTGCATCCACATGCTTTAGTTGGTTTTCTCACTTTTGGAAGGAACATGGTTCCCCAAGCCTGTCGCCTTTACCTGGACTCAACTCTAACAGTAGACAAGCTTAAGAGGTTCAGGAAAATAAATTCAGATTGCAGTGAAGGCTGTAACTTGAAAGAAGGTTGCACAAAAATTGTAATTCCAAGTTATACTTTGGCATAGGTTATCTTCTTAATAGCTCTAGTATCCACTAGGCAGAATCCTCAAGATATGCCTTAACCATCACAGAGACAATCCAGACCTTGGAGTCACATCCTATGAGGCAGAGATTGACTGGAAATAACACAACATACATCTGTGTCTGCATGACAGACTGAAACACACACCCACCACAAGGAGAATAAAACCCTCTCCTGAATGTGTCTGCATTGTAAAAGAGAAAGGGGAAGATTGATTTATTTAAACAGTACTTAACTAACAATAAACACTATCAAACCAAAGCAAACTCATGCTCAGCCATTAAAGCATCCATTCAATGGCCCATCTGTCATATTGTTAAGACCTTTAGAAGTTGTTTAACAAAATATTAAGTAAGATGACATTCAGCAGCACAAAATGCCTGACTGGCTAATGCAACAAAAAGGGGTTGGCCTGCTAGTGTTTGATATACTGCTCTGTGGTGTAGGCTGAAAGCTGTGGAGCACACCCAGACTGTCACTTTTTATCTCAGTGAGCAGTGCCAGAAAAGCCCAGAATTAACACAGGCCAGTGTCAGCAGCATCATGCAGCAGAGAGGAAGAAAATCCCAATGCAGACAGGGGAGAGAAAGGAAGAAGAAGTAACAAACTGGCCTACAATTAGCAAAAAGGAAGGAGTCTCCAAATTATTGTATCTTTGGTGACCCCTCACTATTCCAAATCCAGCTAGTTTTTTTCACCCACCTCATAATACTCATTCTACATTTGACAGTTTGATGAATGTGCTACCAAAATACTTGAGATTGGCTGTGATATACTAGTAAATATCTGATAACTTCAAAGGTGGATGCAGTCAATTCAGCAAGGTTGTGTGTCAGTTTTGTTAATTTGCTTTCTTACACAGGAACAGATTGTTCCCATTCCCTTTTGAGAATAGGGACCCTCATTCAATATGGCTTTTTAGAACCTGGCTACATTGATGCCAGAGGCTTCTACAGCTTCAAATCTACTGTCAGAGTTAAGACAGTACAATTAGGCAAGGCAGGCAAATATTAGGCTTCCTGAAGTAGCTGAGGAACAGACAAAATGTTGTCCTGAAAAATCCCATTTCCTAAGGGGAAAAAAAAAAAATTAAAAAATCATCTTTCTTTTGGATCTGGACAGAAAAAAAAAAAAAAAAAGTTGTTTTCAGTTCAGACGTGATAGTTTTCACAAGACACTACTGGACCGCTCTACTGTCATGGATGATGCTCCCCAGTCCCATGTCCCACTCACAAAAATACACATCTGTGAAAAGCAAATAGCAACAAGCAAACAACTGTTAAAAATACAAGTAGAATATTCTTTAACAATTTAAATACTTCCCGTGGCATTACAAGATATTTTTCAAGACTCAAAGCTTCACAGTACTATGAAATGCAGCCCTTTGTCTACAGTATCCTTCAGCATACAAGGTTTGTGTTTCCCATAGTCCCTGCCAGTGCATTTCCCTTACCAATGCTGAGAAGAGAGAACCAGGAAGCCCAGCTGGCAGGTTCAAATTGCCCAGCAGTTCAGTTGACAGTAAGTACTAAGGCCCTCAGAAAATACGGCTTCAAGTGCCATAGGTGGAGATACACAGCACCACATTGTGTCTGGCTTTTATTTCAGTGTGGTGACAGCTAATAAAAGTATAGTATGGAGCTTATGTGCTAGTGCTAGACTACTGCCCACATAAAGCTACCCTTCCTAGTCACATCAGGAGAGCAGCCCCACGTTAAACTCTAGGGCAGAAGGTTATAACCTACAGAGTTTAGTGACATTTTCACTGACTTTCGGTAGTAGCCAAATGCATGTAAAACTAACCAATGCTTCCAGATAGCTTATTGATTTTAAAAGTATTCCCTCTGAAAATATTCTTTTAATCAAGTGTTATTTAATACACCAAAACTGAGAAACAAAAAAATCCTAGAAAATCAGAATTCAATACATGTTAGCAAGTCTAGATAAACAGAGACTGACAAATGCAGAGTCTACCTTGGTTGCTAATATCTATTAAAATTGTAAGACCTGTTCATGTTGTGACTGAGAAACAGATTTCTTATCTGCTGCAAATATGCATCTAAAAATAAAAAACAAACTGCTTTTCCCAGCTTGAAGTATATTCTTAGAAAAGAAAAAAAGGAAATAATAAAGTGTGATGCCAAACTGTCTCTAGAACCCAAATCATCTGCCACAAAGGTGCTACTCACATATAGGCAGTGACACATTAAGTACAAACCAGATGCGGACATAGCTTCAGCTATTGCAAGAGTGATGGGGAAACCACACAACACCTTCTCCTCTCAAACATCCTCTCACAGTCTGTTTCTGCCTCAGCAAGATCTATTCCAGATGAATAGGAGTTCTGGGAAAAGCAAGGAAGACCACAACAGTGTTCTGTTGATGATGTGAGTAAATAATCGTATATATATATTTTCACTCCTTTCTCACTGAAATTAATTTGGCTGTCAGTCAGGAATACTTACAGGAACATCCCAGAATGATCATTTTCCAAACTAAGAGCTCTAAAGGTCAGCCTTCAGTTATACCAAATTCAACACTACCATGACTGTGTCACCTCTTGGGAAAGGGGGAGGGATTCTTCAGCAAAACATATGGCAACAGCAGTTTATTTTATCACACTGCTGTATTGTTTTGAAGTGAAAGAAGGCTTGTAGAGAGAGACAGTATCTTTTATTAGACCATCTATTATTGTTCCTTCCCCGCCCTTTTAAAAGTAGTTTATTTTATGGGTTAAGGGTGACTAGAGCAGAGAAAAGAGCTCTGCTGTAGTACTTACAGACAAGAGAAAGGAAATAAAGATAAAAAGGAAAAATAAAGAAGAAATAAAGTAAGACAGGCTGATCTACTCAAAAGCTGGAACATGAGGGCTTTATTAGAGACAGAATGAGAGGAAACACAGGAAAAAAAGACTCATCCTCCTCATCCTCTACAATGCATATCTGACTCAATTCAAAGACCAATTCAAAGAACCAATTCAAAACTCCAATCAGGTCAGCATACAGATTCCCATATATGCCAGCCCACCCTCTCCTGTATGCAGCTTTCAATTACTGCAACAGTGTTGTGAATATTTGAGTGAGAAAGAGGAGGCAATGCCCAATTTCAGACTTTATAAGCCTCCAAGTGTAAATTATGTAGAGAAATACCAGCTAGCTTCATGGCAAACCTGCCAGCTTTTGACACAAACAAGAGAAGAGTATTGCACTGGCCATTCTGGAAAGTATCTTTGCACTGGCCTGCCCCCAAGATATGTATGGCAATGAAAACTTTCTACCTCCAAGAGCACCTGAGTAACACCATGCAAGATAACAGGAGCACACCAGCATAATTCAATGTTTCTATGCGGAAGCTGTGCTGCTACAGCACCAGGGAGATCCCAGCTCTGACCGCAGATCCTTTGCTTGCATGATCATTAGTTAACTCCAGAGAAGCAGCTGACAACCTTCCACAGCTCATGGAGAAAGCTGAAAGGATCAATTACAAAAATGATTAGTATGCAAACTATACCTAGGTTCTGCAGGCAGCTACTCCTCCGTATAGGTATACATCTGAAGCATATCAGACTGAACAAAAGGATAAATAAATCATCATAGCCCCTGTTTACAGTAGAAACAGCAGTCAAAAAGAAACCTTTATGGATTTTAATTCTATTGGAAGCACATTTCCCATTTTCTTTCAAATAAGTTGTCCTGAAACTTAAGTGAAGCTTTTAAAACTTGAAACAAAGAAAACTCATCCCATAAAAGGGCTGATTTGCTTCCTTGATGAATTAGGAATTCTAATTCATTCTCTAAAGCAATCTTTCTCTCATCAAAACTTGTCACTAACTTTACCTATGCTTTTTGTTCAAGGGACAAGGTAACACATTGTTAAAATACATGTGTTTGCACAGTATTAGTAAAGGGATTTTGCAGTTGTGGAAATATGTATGTACCCAGCACCTTTACTGTAAATTCTATTTTCAGGGCCCTACAATGTGGATGTTTAGAAACAAAACATAACACCAACTTCTCTATAGCGGCTGGTTTCCTGACCATCCCTCAATCAGTTTATTGATATCAACTGCCCTTTATAGCAATGGGTACTCTTTCACCTTTAGAGATGGAGTAAGAGTTTCTTATAGGCTTAGCTCTTCCCTAAATATAGGAAGAAATCTGGTTTGTAAATGTGTTGGGCAACTACATTCCTTACTTTTATAAACTAGTGCAGCTGCACTGACATCTGTAGAGCTGTACCCATTAAAAAACAGCAAAGGATCTGGCCTGTAAGATCTCATCAGTCCTCCCCCCTAAGGAAGAAGGAAAAAAAAAAAGAGAGATTGCAATATAAAAGATAAAAAGCAGCTACTATGACTATATTGTCAGGTTCATCTTTCAGGCAACTGATGCGTGATTGTTTAACCCGAAGTGGCCTTGGATTAACATGACATACTTACAAAACCTGCAAACCACATAACGGGTCATTCACCTAAGAGCCTATTTGGTTCACACCGTTTCAGAATTAGCAGAACACATGCTGTCTTGGTACACTGCTTCACCATAAAGACATTAAACCAGATATGCAGCAACTGACCAAGAATGCCTTTTCCCAAGCATGTCCCTTCTTCCTGCTGAACTATTTGTTATATAGATAGGTCTGCCGAAAGGTGACTGAACCACACAGCTAACAAAGCACACAGAGAGAAGCTGCATCTTTGACTACAGCAGAATTCCTTGGATCCATGTTGAGCCACTGAGAAGCAGTGCGGCTGTTAAACGGCTGATTAGTTTATTCTGCCAAACATCTGAGAGCATCATTAGTTACACAAATGGCTTGAATTATGATCAAATGAGCTGAGTAACCTGCTGCCATGGAACTCTGTGTGAGTCCTGTTTTATCAGATCTCAACATGTGTTACTCAGTGCAAAGCCATGTCTCCTGGCTCTATCTGATGGCTCATCCAGGCCAGGGCTTGAAAGTCCCCTTCTCCTCCTGAGGACCAGCTTTCCTACTGACTAGTTTTACCTGAAGATCATCTCAGTATATGCTTTCACCAGAGAAGAAGGATTAATGCATTTTCAGACACGTTTTGCCACTGCACTTACACACTCTTTCTGATGGTAGGTATAGGGATGTGTTGCTCTCTACATTTAGAAAAAAAAAACAAACCAAAACCAAATCACACATTTCCCTGTTGTTTGAAAGCTCTGACAATGGAAAGGAATTAATAGGATCAGTTTGTCATTTTGCTAAGGCAGGACCAGGCTATCTCTCTTAGACCACATCAAGAGTATTCTGCACAATACTAGCCACAAAGATTTACCTCCCTCCCTTAGTTTTTGCTGCCACTCCTTCACCCTAATCATTCACAGTGAAAAGACTCTGCCACAGATCAAGATATAGCAGAAAAAAAAAAAAAAAGCCAATATTTCAAAGCATCAGTCCTACAATCTGCTCACACTTTCGAAGGCTATACCTTCATATAGACTTCTGTGCTAAGTCTCAAGGACATTTAAATCCCTGTATTCTAGCAAATGGGAGATACATCTATAAGTAAAACCATCAGTTCCACATTATAATTCCTCTACTGGGCCTCAGTTCTTTGTTCAGAAACTAAAGTACCCAGCCAGTATCATCCACAAATGTGGGAATCTCTCATGTACTTACTTTTGTTCTATGAGATGCTTTACTAAGCAGGAGATTGCGTGTATGGAATCAACATGGTGGAAAAAAAACCCACTGCTGTTCTCAATCCAGAGACACTGAAACATGTTACCCTGCTTATATATAACAGTGCTGCTGTGCACAACTTGCCCCCTAATTATTGCATGGAAAAGGTATCAAGAAATACACAGAGGTACTGATGAAAGATTTGTAAGTACAGCCATAAATCAGTGTGTTCTGTCTTCAGTTTTACAAGTCTCAAAAATAACAGTTGCACTCCGATTTCTAAAATAAGAAGGGGAGAAATGCATCACACAAAATCCCCTGCTGCCACGCAGAGTGGCTACACTCATTTAGCCATGACTGATCAATCAAGAAGCTCCACAGACATTGCCATGCCACCACTGTCAGACAAGAATTCAGCAGCCAGGTTCAGTCCTGAGATCGGCAGAGAAATAACCAGGCCTCACACGTCCACGAAACCCTGCCCACAGGCAAGCTGTTGGAGGAGGCACAGCACAAAGCAGCTTGATCTCCTGCACATGCTGGGTCACGTAACTGGTCCGCAACATGCCCTTTTCCAGCATATACACAGGGAACAGGGCTTGCTTTGGATGACAGAAAGGTGTGCTTCTTTTGCTAACTCAGAGCCATGCTTTTTCTCTCAGATACACAGCGAAGAGATGCTCTGCACACCTCCAGCAGAAAGGACCTCACTCTTTGTTTTACCATCTTCTCCTTGTACTGACCAGCTCGGTGGCATCTTAGGAATGTGGAAGAAAGGAGAGCATTTCCCCTAGATCCAGCAGTACTTAGTCAATTAACACCATTTTCTATCTACTAGATGGTTTTTACACACACTCTTGTACAAACCCCTGAAAGCACAAGTGACCTACCTCATATTTACTTTTTTTCTTCCTGCTTCCAAGCACTTTCTGCAGAGAGCATCAACCGGAATGTAGCTGAGCTAGAACTACAGCAAGCACTTGGTGAAATGCTATATATTGTTTTATAATAACAATGTTATTATACAGGAACAATATTATTTTGAATCATCAGATAAATACCACCACAAACACTATTAGCTTTAATAACAATGAGTCGAAGATTTACCCATATTGCACTCATGTGGCCGGGAATTTTCCAACAAGAGCTTCAAGTGAAACAAGTAGTTTCTGTAAAAATAAACTTCTCATTCAAGAAACTTCCATTGTTTCTTTTGGGATAACCAGAACAAAACTATCCAGTTTCGACGGAGATATACTTATTTGAGTTCAACAGAGTTACTGCAGTGCCTCAAGACATTTGTGTTTTCAACTACTACACCACTAACAGATCACAAATGAATCATAATATGTTAGTCTGGAAAATATATTAATTAGTATACTAATAATAATTAACATGATACAAAAATAACACTTCCCTTCTACCAGGAATACTTTCGTTCAAAGACATGCTAACAGATCACGTTTAATAGCAACAGCCTTACATAAGGTACAGGGGGTATACTTTCGATATACCACAAATGAATAGCATACTTTAAACTTCAGTAATTCCTCCTGAGAGAACTTCAGTGGGAATTTTTTGCCTAGCACCTGTAGACTCCCAGCCTGCAGCAGCAAATTTGCACCAGTCACTAAAATCAGTTGACTCATTTTCTGCCATAATACCTTCTTCTATCGTTGATGAGAAGACACTTCCCAAAAACAACACTATGGATCTTCATATTTCAAATCACCACAGATCCAAAAATAGTATTTTTCCCCACGGAAACACAGAACTAACACGTAGAGCTAGTCAACAGCTCTCATCTACACAAACCCACCCTCTCAGATGTGTAAGAATGCTTTCCTTACCCAGCTCATACACTGCACTGCAACTGAGAAACGATTCTTTCATTAATTGGAAGACTGGCAATGCTAAAGTCCTGATCTCCTCTCCTGAGAGAGGCAGAAGTGTGATCCATAGAATTACCCTTGGATAGGGATGTTAAAGATAACACGAAGGATTCTATAGGTAGCACACTGCAAATAAAAGACAAACTGGGGACAATGTGGGCCCCCTCCAGAAACTATCAGGGGACCTGGCTACCCTGGATTTGGAGAAGGCTGAGGTTCTTAATGACTTCTTTGCCTCTGGCAAATGCTCCACCACAACACCCAAGTCTTGGAATGCAGATGCAGGGGCTGTGACAATGAAGACCCTGGGCCCACTGTAGGAAAGGATCTGGGTCAAGACCATCTGAAGAACCTGAATGTTCACAAATCCATGGGAACTGATGAAATCCATGCACGGATCCTGAAGGAGCTGCAAAGGAAGTTGCTAAGCCACTGTCCACCATATTTGAAAAACCATAGGAGTCAGGCAAAGTTCCTGATGACTGGAAAAAGGGAAATAAAACCCCCATTTTCAAGAAGGGGAAAATGGATGAGCCAGGGAACTACAGAGCAGTCAGCCTCACCTCTGTGCCTGGCA
>JANRGW010003256.1:0-47787 GCA_024733675.1 Psilopsiagon aymara
TTTGACTTTCAGCCTGAGAACAGCGCTGATAACACCGATGTTTTCAGTTACTGCTCAGAATGTTCAGGTCTGACCAAACATTACTGAGCAGCAACTGAAAACATCGATGTTATCAGCGCTGTTCCCAGACTGAAAGTGAAAAACACAGCACTGCACCAGCTACTAAGAAGGAGAAAAATGACTGCTACTGCTGAACCCAGGACAGGGGGGGATCCTGCAAGGCTGTGTTTCCCCAAGCCACTGCCACTGCTGTAAACAAGCAGCTGGTAAACAAGCCAGGTCCAGGCTATCCCTACTGCACCCATGTTTAATAATTAATTAGCACTTAAGTGCACTAACTAGAGGTGCTCAGACATCATCTCTGTCCCTCAGGCAGCGGCATGTGCAGCCTTTTGAGCCTGGGGCAACAGCTCTGCTTGTCATGGGGAGCCTGGTGCAGAGGGTGAAATTTCATCTATTGAAGAGCAGGGAGCTCAGAAGAAGCAAGAGCATGAAAGTACCAGCAGGACACTGACTCTGGAAAGGCAGTGTGGAAGGAGCTATCCAAAAATGACTCCAAAGAGTATGACCGCTCTGTGTCGTTTCCAAACCAAACCTATGGAAATGCCTTTTGGGGATGCACACTTCTGGAAAGCCCCTCTGATGGTCCCGGCATCCTATCTGCTCTCCAGTTTCTAATCCATGTTCCAGCCAGCAGAAAGCAAAGGAGCTGGACCACACAGCCTTACGAGCCCCTTGCCATGGATGCATGGGACTGTCCCATGGCTTACTGCAGAAAGGAGAGGCTGAAGAAATAAAGCTTCTCTCAAGCTTCAAGGGTTGGCAAGCCCCCAAGGAAGGAGGTGGGGATGTCCCACAGGGCATTGCCAAGACGCAAGGCAACACTGCTATATCTGGAGCGATGCTGGCTCTGCTCCAGGCGCTACATTTAGCAGAGTTTGTAAGGAGGCTGCGCCCAGGGTAATCATTGGTGTCTGGTGCAGCAGTTTTGTTTGGGGAACAGAATCCAGCAATCATCAAGCTATCATTGTTACCTTCCCTGTTACAGACATGTCCTGTGGGATTATTCCTGTGGCATCAGAGAGGAGAGCTTGGGGAAGAGGCAAGACCTTGTACAGAAATTGAGTGCTTACTGGAAAGGCAATGGGGATCCTCCCAGTTTGGCCAGGACAGAGGCAAAAAGAGAGAGATAACTCAATGTGGATGTCCACCAGCCTTTTGCCACTGACTGTGGGGATGTGGTCTTCATTGCCCCATCCCTGCCCTTCACACCGACATCCCCCTGGGAGCAGCCAGCAGCTGATCCCTTTTGACAACCTCAATCTCCACTTTTGGCCCTACCCAGTGCCGGGTGCCATAGCTGGCTGCAGGCCTTCACTCAGGGCTTCCAGTGTGTCCACTGCTTCAGTTCCGCTGGTATCTCCATCATTCTGACTCCTGCACCCTGCCCACCTCAACGCCAGGGGCAGAGCCGTGATGCAGTGCTTGGCTCTCCAGGAGCATGGGTGAAGGTGGCATTGACTCTCCTGGGACAAGCTCCTCCAGGCTTAAGTTTCAAATTGCAATCAGCTAAACCCCATCCAGCATTTTCTGTGTGGGCAGGGAGCACCTGCAACTGGTTCAAACCTCACCCAAGCTCTTCTGGGGCTTGGCTTTACATAGCATTCAGTCCTGGGATGCCTGGAACTCACTCCCTCCTCCTTTCAAAGCCTGCTAATGAAGAATCAGGGTCATAGTTTCCCTTAGGCTGGGATAAATCTTTCTACCCAGCTTTGGGAAGGCCCCATGCTTCTGCATGCCTCTGCTTTAAACAATAATAATACACTAAAAAAGCCCAAACATAAATCCTGCCAGAGGTTTGTTATAATCCACTTGCGACACTGCTACACTGGAAAAAAACCTCTTTTGCATTCTGGTATCCCTTTCCAGAGCACCCTTGGAAACCTGCTTGGAGCAGCCGGTGCTGCCAATCCTGGTGTCAGTGGCTGCCAGCAGCTGGAATCCTCAGTGGAAAACATGGCGTAGCCCTGCTGCCAAATGGGAACAGAGGGTGTGCAGGACATGCTGTGCAGCTGGCCATCCGACCCCGGCACGCTGCTTTATACATGCAATACCGCGAGCTGAAGCACTTCACACCTCTCTGCTCTGGGGACAGTGGCAGTAGGTGTCCGAAGCAGATGGCAGTTAATGATCGCTCCACATTTCCCCTCCATGGCATGCAGGGTGCCAGTAGCCCTGGGCCTTGGGAAGTGGGCCAGCTCCTTCCCTGCTTGCCAGAGCCTGCACACAGGCTGAGCTTTGACCTCGGACTGCTGGTCTGGCAGCAGGGAAAGCACCGGATTTTGTCCTCTGGGAGCTGAGAACAGAGGGGGAAATCCCTTTTCCTATAGCATTCCGAGCAGGAGTCTGAACATCTCTGACAAAGCCAGCCCTTGTGCCTCAGTTTCCCCATTTGTGAGAGAAAGATCCTATTCTTGCACTTCCCTGGGAGGTGTTGAGAGGGCCATTACAATCCACTCCCATCCCTCCCCACAGAGAGACACGGAATAACAGACTTTCTGATTACAAAACCCACTGTATTGGACAATGACAGGAAGTGCTCCAAGATCCTGGAACCCCCCCTTGCTTTCCCCCTTGCATCCCCAAAGCCAGCAGCCAGCCCAGCTATCACTGCATCTTCATGGAGGGGAACACAAGTCCTGTGGCAAGTCAGACCACAGGCGGTCCTGCGCTGGTGTTAGCTGGGATCCTGCTCCAGGTGAGCATGCAGGACTCAGATGAAACTGTTGTTCTTCAGGACAAGTGTCTCCACCTCTTTCATGAACCGGAGGCACAGCTCCTCTTGCCACGGCAAGGCCACACACTGCACGGACACAGGTAGCCCCACGCTGCCACGAACAGCCTGTGACACAAACAGAAGCGGAAGAGGGCAGGGGGGTGTCCAGGGGAATGGATGAGGGTGCTTGTACCCCAGGAGAACCTGGCACCACTCACCTTTGCCATGGTGCGGTCCCACAAGTCCCGAAAGTACCCCTGGTAGCCCTTCAGCTCCTCCTCATCCTCATCTGTCACCGTTGTGACAGGGACCACACCAGCAGGGAAGTCCAAGGCATTGTAGAGCATGGTGTAGCTGACTGCCACTGTGGGAAACAGGCAGCTTGTAGTGCCAGCCTGCTGCAGGGAAATGCTTCATCCTTCTCTGCATACACAAGCTTCCAGCTAAAAGGGTGGGATCCAGGACTACGGGATGGATTTCCCCTTAGCTCCCAAATGCACCAGGGGGGTTATCCTGGGTGCACCCCATAGGTTTGAGTCACAGATGCCCCAAGAGCTGAGCTCTTCCCACCGCTGGCCAGTGCTTTGGGATGCGATGGGAGGAGGAAGAATGTTTTTCATTGATACTGAATGCCATATTAGGGGTACTGTGGAAGCACAGTACCCCATTGGCAGTCCTACCTGAGAGCTTTGAAGGGTAGCCAATGCCAAGAGCTGGGCCCAGCATAGGACAAAGCATGACATCCAGGTTCAGCTTCTTCCACTGGGCAATGAACTGCTGGCTGAACTCCTGAGGGGGAACACACTGGTGGTCAGAGGGGTGAATGCACTGACCCATGGTCCCTGGGCACCCAGCCAGGCTCTCAGCCCTTCCCCAGGAGCAGCCATAAGGCCCAATCCCGTTAAAACCCAGCCACCTTTTACTGCCTGACAAACAGCTCTCCCAGCGTACAAAGCACCCTCCCCGCTGCTAGAGCTGAAGGCAGTGAAAGGTCGAGTGTAGGGCACATAGTGATGTGGGACAAGAGCACGAGTCTTTAGGAAACCAGAATGGAAATAAAGGCACGTCTGCTGCAGCCCAAAGTTTTCAAGTGTAACACTAAAAAGTTCAGGTCCGATTCAGGATCATGAATGTGTCTACATGTCATCCTCATCTTTGAATGTGCTGAGGACTTGCACACTCAAGCAAGATCTGTTGAGGACGGACCTGTGTTCCTGTCTCACGTCACCAGTGACTTGATCATTTCCTAACCTTGGTGGGTACTGGATCTGCCTCTTTCCAAAGAGAAATAAAACCAAAATTAACCCAAAATTGTAATACTTTACCTCAATTTCACGATGAAGACTCCAGACTTGATCCACCGTGCTGAAAAAAGAAACAAAAGCAACGAAAAGCATCAAGAAGTGCTGCAAAGACCAGTTTCAGGGTCAGGGAAGAGCATCAAAAAGCAGATGGGTACAGGCTGTCTGTGTTCATGGAACTGCAGCCAAGGCAAGAGAGGACTTTGGCAAAGTCCTGGCCTACCTCTGAAGGGCCAGGGATCTTATTTCTGCTTCTGCCCGTGATGGAGGGCTGAAGCCTAAAGGCAGATAGGTGCAGTGCTGGTTTGGCCAGGGAAGTGCCAATAACTCCCAACACTAAAGCAAGAAAGAGCCAGCCACCTTCCCCATGCATTTACCTTCCTTCTGTCTCACAGCATCCCTACCTCCTGGCATGACAGATGCATTAACCAGTGCTGAAGCTGACACTGTATTTATTTATCACAAGCTTCATTCATTTCCTAAGCAAGAGGCTGTGAGCCTCCACCCTCATTCTCATCCTCAGTACTAGAGCAATTTGCCAAACCCTGCAGGGTTATGGTGTTGACATAAACTGCTCCCACCCTTGTGTCCTCTGCCTTCTCAGATGCATGCAGCTGGGGCAGCATGCCTAATATAACAAACACTGCTGCTCTCCAGAAGAGAAACACAAATCTTCACCCATTAGCTCAGGCTCAGATTTACTCACTTTGCTCTCATACTTGCTAACAGGGCTGAAATTCGAGGCATCTGAGGAGGAGAAAGTAAAAGAAAGAAAACAATTAATCCCAGCCTGTCCTCTGAGTTAGCACCATCACAAATACAAGCTGCTGGCTCAGTGCTCAAACAGGACTTGAGGATTTTCCCCAAAGCAGGGAGAGGAGAGGCAGAAATAGCATCACTCCCATCTGGATATGTGTCTAAGCATAGTAAGTAAGCAACACTTAGTGTCTTATCTACAGTAAAGCCTTACTGCAATGGAAGACAAAGTATTCACGACTTATTGCTTAATTTCATCTATGCTATAAAGAAATGGACCTTACGAAGGGTTTGGTGATCCAAGAGAGGACATTTTTTAGCCAGTTTGGAGACTTCATCAACCAGAGCAGCCCCAGGCTGCTTTCCTCCAGCTCCCCTTTGCTGAAAGAGAAAAGGGTGTTTAGCTGAGTAGTGTTAGGAAGCAATCAGAGAAGATCACAGCTTTCACAAAGGAAAGCAATCACAGCTTTCCTCTGATTCTGCTCCATTCCTCTGATTCTCACAGTATTTATGCGATATCACCATCATTCAGTTTCCTTTCATCTATAAAGGCTGGTAACAATCCCAAAGGGACCCAAGGTTCAGCTTAATCACTTTATAGTAAGCTCCCCAGTAAATCCCAGTGCATATCAGCACTGCACATCCAGTGGATCTGCTATGTGTATCCAGATGCTAGCCAGGCCCTAGGGAGGATTTTTATAGACAGACACTGATACCACCAAACCATTCCAGGCTATACTTACAAATTCCTGAGGAAGCTGGCACCCCCATCTGCAAACACTCCTTTGACACAGAAGTTAAAGAACGCATAGTCCACATTCATGAGTTCAAAGGGCACCAGCTGGAAGGACAGCAGAAGAGGAGTCAGTGGCACAAGCACAGGCAAGCTGTGTGAGAGAAGCCAGTGAGTGGTCTCAATAGGCCAAGCTGGGCTGAGGATTTCCTGATAAGCCTTCAGGAAAGTCTCCCTAAAGCGTCTGAGGCCACCAGGTCCTCCCCATCCCATCCATCCTTCCCTGAAAACACTGTTCTCCCTTTGAGCAACAACTGATGAGTCAGAAGATACAGGATGGGCTTGGCCCCCTCGTGTCCAAGAGCCCCAAGACACAAAGGTCCCTGCAAAACTGGCAGTGGGTGACAGGGAGCATGAGTCCGTGCTCCCCATTTCACTGATGATCCTTGTGCAAGGGTAGGGGGGAAGCATTCAGCCACAACCATGCCTCACACATGGGAGACGACTTGCAGAAATGACAAAGAGGAGCAAGAAGACAGTCTCTGCTCAGCCTTCCAGAAACCCAAGACCCTAGGAATGGGTCTGGATCAACATGGGACTGCTTGCCTATATTGATCTGCCATCTGCAACTGTCCTTTGATTTTCTTCTTAAGTCCTTGTCTCCAGATACAAAACCAGGAGGTGGCTTCCCATGCAAAGTGCAGCAGGTCTGTGGAACTGTTTGCCAAAGGGTATGATGCAGAAGAGGTAAACCTGGCTTGAGAATAGACTAAACAAATACTTGGACAACAGCTCATCACAGCCACCAAGAGAGGTGGTCCATCAAGGTGAGAAAACATGCTGAGCTGACAATAATCATACACCACAAGGACTCTGTGTAAGCTCTCTGTGGGCACTTCCTCAGGATCCACATCGTACAGCACCTAGGAGAATGCAGATCTCAGCCAAGGTGTGAGGAAATGCACCCACAGTAGAGACAAGCCACACAGCAGTGTGTCTATTCCCCAGCGTGTTAAGTATCGAGGCCCTTTTGTGCTCACCAGCACTTAAAGAGCTCTGAGATCCCGCCAAGAAGAGAAATCAAGTTGCAGTATAAACAGCTTCTCTTTTCCAGAAGCAGCTATCTACTTTCATTAAAGCCGGGTGGATTCCAGGCCCCTTTTCCTTGCCAAATTTGCTTGATGTTTACCCAAAAACATGGTAGATGCAACATGCCTACTGGATTCATGCAACATCCTACCGTGTGGCCAGCATCCTCCAACAGCTGCTTCGTCTCCCGAATGGCACGCCTCATGGTAGGGCTTGGCATGGTGAAGAAATCAGTTTCATAGTAGCCTATGCGGAGGGGCTGTGTGCTGGAATATACCTGCAGAACAAGGAAGAGTGCCAGCTGGATGGATGTCAGTGGCATCAGGAGCCAACAGCACGCACATGCTGCAGGGAGAGCCTGGAAAGCAGCACTCCTCTCATCCACATGGCCACCCACAGGTACCAGAGGTCTCCCATGAGCCACTGATGTTTTCAGCCTGAGCAACAGCAGCTCTTCTCATCAGACCTTCACCCCTTTGAGGTCCTTTACCTCTTCATTGAAGGGAAGGGGGGGTACTGAGCTGTCCAGGCTGAACATGTCCTCACACAGGAGCGCCCGCATGCATAGAGCCAGGCTTTCCACGTCTTTTGCCATCGGCCCCACTGCTGCAGTCACTGGAAAAGGTAAGAAGAGAGCATTCATGGTTGGGGGTCTTTCAAGAGCATGTCCTGCCCCTGAAGGACCTCTAGGCATCGTTTGACTTAGTCTAGTCTTGGCAACTGTTCCTTATAGAGAACTGGGCTGGGGATGCTTACAGATGTCTTCCTATTAGCAGGCCCACCATTATGGGCCCAGAGTTGTTATCCATCAATGTGCCCTGACAATTCCATCTCACGACATCCAAAATTAGACAAAAAGCTTTGTCAATCACAACACAGGGACAACACAAGACACCCCCACTGACTGCTGATAATACTTCCCACAGGGCAGTGGCAACCACACAGCAATCTGGTTGTTACAGGGTATGCTGAGGTTTGTGTGTTACACAAACAGCTCCTCCAGGCTCATACACATTCCAGTTTCTCAGGAATCACAGGGTGACTTTCTGAAAGAGTGCCTGAAAGGGAACCTGCTTCTCTCTCTGAAGATGTTGGAAAAGGTCCCCCAAAACCAGCTGTGGGTCCTTCTCATCCCTGCCCTCCCTGGGGACCAGCCACCAGTTCCTACCTGCCTTCTGCCCAGGGATACCAGAAACTACTCCTTTTTTACTGCAAAGAAAAAAAGAGACGCACAAAATAAAGCAGCTGAGTACTCTTCATTGAAGGGAAAGGCTTTAAGCAGTAGTAGGTGGTAATGAAAACACTGCCTTCCCTCTGCAGATGCAGAGGGTGGCAAGAAGAAAGGGCCAAGGGGAAGCCCAAGAGAGACCCAACCTAGGCCAGAATGATTTATGGCCTCTCAGACAGGAACAATGACCCCCTTAGCATGCAGGTGGAGAGGTTTCCCCATCTCCATTCTGGGGAAACCAATGCTTCCCTTTATATAGCCTCCAGAAAACATCCAGGCAGAAGGGAGAACCAAGCCCTTTGCAGTTCCTCCTGAGCTTCCCCTTGCCCACAGGAGCATCCCAGCACTTCGGTCAAGAGGGTGATGGTGGGTCTCACCCAGAGACATTACAACATTACTCACAGTACCTGATTCTGTTCCCGGTGGGTTTGAATGCACAGATCCCACAGAAGGCAGCAGGGAAACGCAGGCTCCCTCCTAAATCTGTCCCAAAGCCCAAGATGGACCCACCTCCTCCTATAAGTGCCCCTTCTCCACCAGTAGAGCCTCCGGGGCTTCTGGTGTAGAGCAGCGGGTTGAATGTCTGACCAAAGATTAAGTTATTGCAGTCATAGCTAAAGAGAGAGCAAGAGAGAGATTGCAATGAGAGGAATGTTGCTATCTGACATGGACACCAGTCACTACAAAAAGATCTTCAGAAAGTCATTAGGTAAATCACTAGTTGTTATATTATTATCACTTGGCCTGAGGAAACTTCCCAAAGCTTCCCACCAGCCTTTTCATGGCAGTTCCAGGACGTGGATTCATTTCAGTCTCATCAAGCCTTGCCCAGACAGACCCTCTGTCAGCATGAATACATCAACCCTCCTGGAGAGTCTCCCTGTTCAGGTGGTCCCAAGTGCCACAGGACATCCAAAGCAGCCCACACCCCACTTGAGGGGAGGCATTGCTTAGCCCCTTCTTGAGAACATGCCAAATGCCAGCTGCAGCAATATTTGAACATTGGAATCCCCCAGGAACTGGTGAAAAATCCGATAACCCCTGAGGCAATCTCTTCATGTGGCTTTTTTAAACATATTCAGTCATTGCTGTGTCACCTTAAGGAAGGCATTTCATATGGCTTGGGCAACAGTCATCCACTTCACTTGACAGAGTTCACTTAGTAGGACACAAGGGCAGTAGCAGGGTGGCTGTCCAGCAGAGCACACCTGACCTCACCCTAGATCAGCAACATCAAGAGTGGTCTTGCCAGATACAGCAGGAGGTTTGGGGGCAGGATAATTTAAGGTCGCTAGCTTAACTAGCTTCCTCTTCCCTGGATATGTGTTGGCACTGTACAGTTAACAGGAGCATCTCTGAGGGGTTCATTTTAAAAAGAAAAAAGAAAGAGATTTAAAAACACCCAGCAAAGGAAAGAAGGGCACTGATTTCTCTCCTTTATTTCATTTGGAGCTAGAGTTCATTTTCATCCTTAGCTTAAACGTGTTCACTTATAAAAGTGAAACTTAAAAGACACAAAGAATGGGGACCAAACGTTATTGAAAAAGAAGTGGGAAATTAGAATTAGACTTGATAGAAGCTCCCAATTGAGATGAGGGAAGGAGAGGCACCACCATGCTGAAGGAGCACACACCTACCTGATGAGGGACTGGGGAACGTTGGTTTTGACAAATGGAATTGCTCCCTGTCTCCTGAGCACCTGCACCAACACGCTGTCCTCTGGCACGGGTTTATTGATGTTTTTTATAAACCCTAATGTGGAATCATGACCCTGGGAACACAGGAAAACGAAGTTTCCAAATGGAGGAATGCAATTCCCCCGACACCA
Organism: Psilopsiagon aymara; assembly: GCA_024733675.1. Taxonomy (NCBI): domain Eukaryota; kingdom Metazoa; phylum Chordata; class Aves; order Psittaciformes; family Psittacidae; genus Psilopsiagon; species Psilopsiagon aymara. Next base: position 9,712 of record JANRGW010003256.1, read on the forward strand.
TATTTACATATATATATGTATATATATATAAAAGCATGTGCATGCATGTCCAACAACCCATCCATCATACACACATTGCATCGCTCATTGGTACTAAATCTGATCAGCCTTCTCTTTTGGCTTATATAGGAGATGTGTGGCAAACACCATCACCGGCCAGGACATGCCCACCCATATCAGCTATGACAAAGTCAAGCCAGATGCTGAGGTCAAACCTCCCCCTGCCACCAAACTTCCAACCCCAGGGGTGTTGGGATACATGTGGTTACCTGGCAGTCAATGGAGTCTTTCAGACTGATAGGCACCCCATAGAGCAAACCCAGCTTTCCCTCTGGCTTCGCTTTCCGGACCTGTGTCTCACTTTCCTGCAGGTACTCTGTGATGCAGTTGGTTTCTGTGGCCATTTGCAGGGCCTTGGGGAAAGCAGACAAAGCCCATAGGTGAGATACAGCCTGCAGCACTACAGAACAGCCTTCTTGTTTGCAGAGGACACTTGCCTCTTTTCCACCTCCCCATCTGGGCAGTCTCTACCAGGGAAACCCTTCTGTTCCTTTCCAAGCCATTTTCATGCCAAACTCCAAAATGCTCCCTGGATACAGGAAGGCCCAAAGCACCATCTGGTGCATGATGAAGAAAGGCAGTCAGCCAGCAGGATAACAAAGGCTATTTTCTTGATTGAGCTTTTAGGGTGCTATAAAATGAAAATCCCAAAATGGGAATCCAGGAGGTGATCAGGGCACTATGGAAAAAGTAGAGAATGAAAGTGAACACTGAGTCTTTGGGGTTTCACAAACCATAGGAAAGTGTGGGCTCCCCAGATAATGAACTTGCTGTTCCCTTCTGCTCTAAACCAAGCTGAGAGCCATGGCAGCCAGATGCCCAGCTCTGTTCTCACTCACAGAAAAGCCTGAACAGCCCAGCACTAACCAGGGAACAAATGCGCAGCATCATAAAGAGCCAGCCCCACTGTGCATTTAGATGCTGCCCACCACCCTTGCTACTCACCTTGCCCACATAGGCATAGAAGACATGCTCCAGAGGTAGGGAGCCATCCCGGAGTTTCTTGGTGAGCTCCGGCAAAGGTAGCTTGAGGATGGAGACCACGTTCACAGAAGGATGCTAAGGGAAAAGTTGAACAGTCAATGACACACCTCTACCTCAACTAGTGGGCTCCTCCTCTCCCCTTGAAGCACACTGTAACCCATTCAAAGACATCTGCCATTTACTGGCAAAACGCAATACATGTCTCAAAGCCATGACCCTGCTCCTAACAGTGAGCATGACATGAAACCTGCAGGGCCAGCAGTAGCCCAGGCTTTATAAAGCCTTGTCTTTCTCACCAGACTGGCTTCACCAAGTACCTGCTGTTTAAGGAAAGCCTTTTGTGCAGCCTTGTTCAGACAGGTCTTGTCCAGGCCTGAGGGAATTGTTCTCTGCTGAATGACAGTGGGAAATGGCAGCATGGTTATAGATGGTGCTCCAGCAAGGAACAAAAACAGACTTGGGGCTAACTCTTCTCCTGGCATCACCAAGATATCCTACAGGGAAGCACTCAAAACAGGGAGCCCCTCAGCTGACAGCAAAGAGGTCATTTTAGGGGTCAACAGATTTCCTCACCACCTACTAAACACCACGAGAAAAAACATCAAACCTCATCCCCCAAGCTGGACTCTGAACCAAGCGAGCCCACTCCAACCACAGGTTGAGCAGTATGATGGGACTGCAGTGGGAACAGCGAGGTTGAGCAGTTTTGGGCACTGCATCCTCACCCTTCAACCCCACGGGCAGAATCCTCAGGCTGCGCGACCACTGTCCTGGTAGCACATTGCCTCTCCCCTTCTCCTATCGCCACCTCAGCAGCCAGGCCAAGCCTCCCACCGGGAAGCTCTCAGCCAAGGAGCAGGGATTTCCCTCTGCTCCCTGCCGATTACCATGTGCTGGTGTCCCCAGCGCACCGGCTGCCCTAGGTCGCGTTTCCCCATCCCTACTACAGAGGATATCGCTACATCGCTGGGTAGAGGCTGCGTGCCCACATCGATTTGGGACTGGAAAACAGCAATAAAACTAAATCCCAAACAGCTCCGTATCAGCGCTGCAGCTGCCCCTTGCAGGGACACCTCCCTACCCGGGGCACGTTAAAGGGAACGGCGAGGAGTCGGGCGTTGAAGGGAGAAGCGCGGTTTATAGCACCCACCTGCTCCCGAAAGCGCTGCACGGCCATCTCCATCTGCACCAGGCTGCGCTCCTGCCTCTGCCGCGCAGCCTTCACCTTCCTCCAGAGCCCTCTCCGCCACCGCCATCGCAGCAGCAGCAGCAAGAGGCTGGCGGCCGAGCAGCAGAGCACGGCAGGCTGCATGGCGGCACTGCCCGGCACCCGCCGCCCGACCCGGCCACTCGCTCCGAGGCACCGAGGCTGAAGGGAGGTGGGGAAGAGGGAGGGAAAACTTGGGGAGGATCCCGGCAGGGAGAGGTGGGGCTCCGTGGGAAGGGATTTAACCCGTTTGCTGACTCGGCAGCAGGGAGGGAGGAGATGCAGGAGCAGGAAAAGCTCTGGTGTGAAAGTGCAGCCCTCGCTGCCATGGGTGGGCTCTATAGGGTCATTGAATCAACTAAGCTGGAAAAGACCTCTGAGATCAGCTCCAGCTGTTACACTAGCGCTGCCAAGTCCACTACTAAACCATGTCATGGAAGCCTCATCGATGTGTGTTTTTAACACTCCCAGGGATGGTGGTTCCACCTCTGCCCTGGGCAGCCTGCTTCAGTGCCTGACTGCCCTCTTGGTAAAGAAGTTTTTCTTAATATCCACTCTAAGCCTCTCCGTGCACGGGTTGAGGCTTTTACCCATTGTCCTGTCACTTGTTACTAGGGAGAACAGACACCTCCCCTTTCTGCCCTCCTTTCAGGTAGTTACACAGTGATAAAGTCTCCCCTGAGCTTCATTTTCTTCACGCTAAACAACCCCGGCTCCCCGAGTACTTCCTCATCAGACTTACGCTCCAGGCACTTCACCCTCTGGCTAATAAGGTTTATTTATGCTGCTGTTCCCCAAGCAAGGCTTTGATCTCCCTGTTGTTTTTCAGCCCCTTTGGGTATAATCTTCATTAGGAGCATCAAAGAAGCAGGGGGGTGGAAATCCCAAAGTTACCCACATTTTTTGCAATTCCTAAAGCCAAGCAGCTGCGTGGGAATACAATAAACGTCCCAGCCTGTGCTCAGCAAATTCGACTTTGTCACAATCAGAGCATGGGTGTGCCTGTGCTTTGCAAAGTCCTGCGGCTTGCAGCATCAAACTCTGGCGTTGCTGCTCAGGCAGGGCAGCGAGCGTGCTGGGGCCTCCTCTCGGTTTTAAGGGAAACCCCAAGATAACTTCTTTGTCACCAGCCCCATGTAAGATCTCTCATTAAAAGACCTTCACTGCTTGCTAAAGCTCATCAGCAACTGTTTCAAGCTATCCAGTTTAGATGCTGCCTGTAGTATTGTGGAAAACCTGTTGGGAAGGATTTGAGATATCTTCTCTCTCCCTCCGCCTCCCAAAGGGATGAGTGGTGCCTAAACCACACCTGGACAGATGCTGAGCTGGGAAATATGATGGAGTTAATGTCCCCAGGCCTGATTTTCTTGGTGTAATTACTCAGGCCATTGTCTTTACTTCAGCCTTCAGATCATCAAGGCTGGTGTAGCAGCACCTGAGCAGCTTGTGCCAGAGTGTGGCTCTCTGGAGGGAAGTGTTGTGCTGTACATACACAGCATCCTGCATCTCTTTGCTGGAGCCTTGGAAATACTCAGCCCTCATTGAACTTGTGGCCTATGGCTTCTAGCTCTGTGTTTGAAGATGAGCAGCCCCCTGCGATCTGGGTCAAGGAAATTACATGCAAAACAGCCTTTTTTCCCCCCACTGTTTTTCTTCTTTTTATTCCTTCCCCACATCTTTCAGACTGTGAGGCTCAGTAATGGAGCTTCCAAGAGCGCTGCAGTCCCATGTGTGCAGTACTTGGGGCACAAGGAAGTGTGATGGCAGCAGTGTTGGTTGGGATGCCCTTGCCAGGAGGACAGAATTGGCTCAGGGTTGGTGAGGACAGATGCTGTGGTGCCTATCTCCTCACTCTTTGTTGCATAGGAGGCTTGGTGCACTCCTCAGCTGCACTGGTCTCACCACATGCTAGCACAATGCCAAAACAGGGCTGTTTCCCTGCAGGCTGTAAAACCAAGCACACCTGAAGTCTTTTAACAAGAAAACAGGAAAAGTGGTGAACTTCAGATAAAGGGAATTTAGGAAACAGTTCTGGTGGAAGACAAAACTACTTCTCCAGCCTCCTTCCCCCTTGTTTAAAACCAGTCATGCAGGAAGAGTTTTCAACTTCTGCAGTACAGCTTGTCAAAGGGAAGAAAACAAAACACAAGCTTTATATTTGGAGCTCCTTTGGCTCCAAAAGCTGCTGCCTGAGATCCCCTTCTGCCCTCTCTGGGGGAAGTGTATGGGGCTGAGTAAATAGGCTTGAGGTATAAAGTAGGACAGTATCAAGGTCTGGATCTGTGCTGGGGCTGGCCAGCTCCAGGAGGTTAACCCAGGGCGTGGGAAACCCCAAAATGCAGCTGGTCTCTGCTGTGACCCAGTTGCCAGCAGGCAGCGGCCAGTGGATGAGACAAAGCAGAGGATGGGGGGGGCTCCAGCATAGGCAGGTCGTGGCTGGGGACACCCTGTCCAGGAGGATGTGCCTGGGACCACCTAAGAGAGGTAAAATGGGTCTGGCCTTGCTCCCCATGGGCTGAGATAGGGGCCCAGCTGCTGGTTGGTGGGGTGAGTGATGCTCTGATGTCCCTTTGAGACACAGGCATGTCCTTGCTGGATGAGCAAGTGGAGTTTTTCTGCTCTTATGTCCAGCAGCATAAGGGGCTTGAATCTTAGAATTGTTTGATTTGGAAGGGACCTTAAAGATCATATAGTTCTAACCCCACTGCCATGAGTCTTAGGGTGCTGGAAACACCATGAATCCTTCCCCTGCACATCCTCCACTGCCTGGCAGGGCTGGAGTCTGTGGCTAAGGAAGGCAAAACGGATCAGCCTGATTTGTGAAAGCCTCCTTCTGCATTGTCCCTACCCTCTCTGCATCCACAGAGTTGCAACTGGGTGGGTACCACCACACCCCAGAGATGCTGTAACCTTGTGGTTACCAAAGGAGGGCAGAAGGGCATCGCTTTCTTCTAACTCTGACATATCATACATGATCAGCCAGACCGACTTGGCCAGAAGAGCCAGCTAGCTCTCATTTATCTGACACCAGAGCAGATGCCAGGAGCATGGCAAACACAGCACAATGTGTTCCTTAATGCCGTTTCTTGACGTGCCAGAAGACTCAAGCCAGAGGTTAGGTTTCAGTGACTAATAGCTGTATGCTCATACAGATATTTCTGGTGTGAAGCAATCTGATTCTGGCACTCAGGGCGTCCTGCAGCAGAGATATCCAGTTTATCCACATGTACAAGAAAGTGACATCTCCTGTTTGCTGCTTTTGGCTCATCTCATTTCCTGCCTCTTATTTCAGAAGAAATGACAAAAATTGCTCACTGTTCACCCAGGAATTTATACACTTCTGTTCTTTCACTTCACTCCACTGCTATTCGATGGTTTCCCAGAGGTTAACAACCTGCTCCTGCCACCAGCTGCCAGTAATCCCTTTCCTGGGATCTGGCCCTCTGGAGGAAGAGCGAAGCTTCATTTACAACAGCCATCAATCCCTCCTGCTTCTTTTCTCCTTTTCTTCCAGGCTCCTGACTCTCAACTGGGATTCCTCAACATGATCCTCAAGAAGGTGAAGCAGCTCCTCTTGGAGCTGGAGTTTAACTCCTTCAAGGAGGCTGTCCAGCAGCTCAGGAAAGAGCAAGTGTCACGTAGAAGGGATTCCTTTGGCCCCTGCAAGGAAATGGTTTTTTCAACCAAGCTGTTCACTTTGTGGTCTCCTCTGCCTAAAGAAGCTGTTAGTCCTCTTCACTGTGCTCCAGAGCCCTGCTAGTGAGAGGGCTGGCTGCTCCCACATCTGCTTCAAGCTGGAGTATCTGAGTTACCACAAGCAGGTTGAACACCCAGTTTGTGCTTGCTTTTTGGACTCTGGTCTGAAGCAGATTAGGGAGTGCTCATGTGTTTTCTCCATCAGCAGAGTGGAGGCGGAGCTGACCTAGAAGAGGACCATGACTTGGCATGTGCCGCTTGTATTTGTTCAAACTCTCTTGTTCCTTGCGTACCTGGCAGCTTTTGCATGGTAGCTTGCCGGAGAGTAAGGAAAAGTTCAAGAGATCATAGTAATTGTGTCTTTAGGATGGGGAAATCCTTTGGGAGATCCCTAAGATTACTGAGGACACTTCAAGTGGTTTCAGGCTCTGAAAATCTCCTTTCTATACAGATGAGGGAATGGGGAACGCCAGTGTGACAACAACCAAAGTCCAAACAGCTTTGCGTTTTGTGTGAACATTAAAAAATAAGAGGGGGAAAAAAAATGAGAAAGAAAATTTAAGTGGGAAAAATGACTGCTGCTGTTGTTTTACACAGCTGAATGAAGATAATTGTGTTGGCAATTGTGAATGATTACAGTATTATCTGCCATCAAAAAAGTTATTTTTTTGAATGCTAAAGGAATTAATGATACATAAAACTGTGCTTAGATTGAGTGCATTCATCAGCAGAAATGCCTCGTGCTGGCACCACTACACTGTAATTACTCCGGCAGCTCAGAGGAAGAGAGCAGGAGATAGGGGCTGCTCTGGATGCTGCCAAAGATTTACATACACTTACATGCTGAGCAATTCTGGTGCTTGGGAAGGGGAGAGAAGAGCCAGGACAGCAAAGCTGATGAGGAGGGAACAAGTTACACCAGTTCCTTTTCTTTGTTTTGCATTATGGAGTGAACAATGGGGTGTCATCTCTGTGTTTAAAACTTTATGGGGCGAAGGCAGTGTGAAGAAGATGGTTAAGTGCTCCTCAGAATAGCAAGAGAGGAGCCCAGGCATTATAGGATGGTGGCTTATAGCGTGTTGAATCAATAAAACTAATCCTTGAGTCACAGGCAGTCATTGCCCAGCCCTGGGAGACTGATGATGGTGGTAGGAACAGTAGAGATGGTGTCCCCAAGAGATATCTGTGATTTGAGTGAGCCCATCATGCTACCACATCAGTGGGGCTGGGAGCATGGGTATGTCTCAGCAGGGATGAGGTGAGGAAATCTAGAAGAGGTGCTCTTTAGCCTGCTCCCCAACTTGTGGCCCTTCAGCAAGGAGATGTGATACTGGGGGGATGTTGACAGACTGAGGCGTGGCAGAAAAGGCTGTTGCAGAGGTCTTGAGCAACCTGTGCACAGCAGAGGATGCTTGACACGATCCAAAGGGGGACTTTTAAGGGAAGGGTGTGGGTTACAGCCCCTTTATGGAGCCTACAGGCCCCCTCTGGTGATGGACCAACGCCTCACTCAAGCAGGAAATCTTCAAGCCTTCCGCGATCTCCATCTTCTTGTGCACAGACGCCTTCTGAGCCGTACCCTGGGCCAAATTAATAACGGAAGAGTGCAGATCCTTCCCAGCCCGTGGGGGGCACCAGGCCCCTCTTGCTGCTCCGAGACGTCGCTTCTGAGCGCGTTTGGCTTTTCGGGTGTGAGCCACCAGAGGGCAGGATTGAGCCGCTGTCTGAGCACAAATCTCACCTGCGCAGGCTTTTGCTTCCTAAATTCCTGCACCGTATACTGCAAACTTGGAAGGAGTGTTGAATGAAGCAGAAACCCCTTTTCTGGCTCTTTGGGTTGATGGGGCAACCCGAGCTTTAGTGGGGAGCAGTGCTCTGATTTCAGACAGGTTTAAGTGTTGTTATAAATTGATGGCAATTTTGCTGTTGGTCTGTCTGGACCGGGTGGGTATTGCTAAGAAGGGCATCCCAGCAGGGTTTGATCCTGCAAACTGAGTGTTCAAGAGACCTGCTGCTCTGCTGCTTCCGGGTTTTGTTGCAGGACTGAGCCTGAAACCTGGAAGGCTTTTGAATGAGCCACCCCCTCTGAATGTCAGAAAGGGGGAAGCAAATAATGTTACTTATGTTTGAAGCCCCACAGGCCAAGTTTTGAGGCTAACAGGGACAACCCCAAATTTAATCCTAACAGCTCTCTCTCAAATGAGTTATTATTCAGTTATTCCACACTTTGAGGTCAAGATTTAAGCAGGGTCCTGAGTCATAGCAGGGTCATGGAGTCATGCCCTTGAGCATCTTTGAGTGTGACTGGGCTGAATCCAGACATCCTCAGCCACTGTACTGTGGTTTTCCTTGCCTGGAAAAAAAGCACACAGACCCTGAGTTTTCTTTTGATCTTTGCACTGAGAGCTCTGCCTCCTGAACAGGCCAGGAGAGGGCAACAGCCAGCCAGTTACCGCGTAGCCCAGGTCTCCCGCTCTCCCTGTTCGCCGTGGGGTGGGAGCAAACGCTTAAATACACACACATCGGTTTTCCCAGGGGGAAAGGTTGATGTGCCCAGGCCCCCGGGTGACCTGCGAGGTAGAGTTACACAAGCAGGATGGGCGTTGGGCAGGAGGGGAAACTGAGGCAGAGAGCAGGGACATGCCTCGGTGGAGCTGGTTGATGGCATCCTTCTTGAGGACCTGCTGCAGGTTGTTAGCTTGGAGTCAATCACAGTCAATATCCTTTCGATCTGGGGTGGCTCCATGGGGTGGGATATGGGGAGTTATTTCAGCATCACTTAGATGTCCCCCCTATAGGGATGCTGGACAGCACCGATGTACCTCCTGCCTTGTCCATGCCAAGTGCCTGTGCAGTGTCTTCTACAACCAGGAACTGGTCCTGATTCAGACTCCGCTATGGAGAGGTGGTGGGGACCCTCACCTGCAGGCAAGCTGTTGTTGGAGGTACAGGGCCATGAACATACACCTGCAGCAGCAGGGTGACCCTCACTGACTCCTGCCCTGTCATCTTCTCAGAGCCATCAGAAAGCCACAAGCAAACAAGTCAATTGACTGATCGGTCCCTCCTGTCACAGAGGTTTTCCCTCCCGGGCCAGTGCTATGGAAGGAGTGCTGAGATCACCCCTGTGTTGAAAAGAAATAAATAAATAACCAAATAAAAATGCTGACGTGGAGAAGTCAATCAGCTTTGTGTGGCCTTGTAATATCTCATTTTATCCGCGCCACGCTTTATTAAATTCTCATAAACCTGTCAATGAGGACAGATACCATTTCAGTTTACCCCATTAGTTCTACACAATGACATCGGGGAAAAGGAAGGCAGGGAAGTGCTGGGGGAGGCATTCGGCGTGGAGAAAAGAGGAATGAATTTAAAGAAAGGGGAAAAAAAAAAGGAGAAACCCAGAGCCAAACTCGGCTTCGTGACAACAATGTAATAACGACGGCGGCCAGGGCAAGTAATTGAATTAAGTGTCTTTTGTTAATGGTTTTAAGACTTAGAAATGTAAATAATAGTTAGGACTCTTTAATGGGACTCTGGTTTTAGGTAACTGCAGCCCTGCGAATAAGAATTGCTTTGCTGTTTAATGTGATGTCAGATAGTTTTGTTACTCCTCCGGCTTCATGCCTGCAAAGCATATTTTGCAGTTTTAAAGCCGGGTGTGTTTATCATCTTTCCTTTCTAACTTCAGACGGAGCTTAATTCGGGAGTATTTGCATGAACCCTTCTTAGCCAGTCCCTATCAGTTATTTGCACCGCCAGGAATAAAGTATTATTTCTCCCGAGCTGCTTTGGAGAACTTCCTGACTGCAGGGTTACTCTGCTCCGAAGCCTCCCGTCTATTTACATGTTCATTAAAGGCAGGCGGCAGCGGGTGCTCTCTGTGGCAGGGCCGGATTCTGCTCCCAGGAGTAACGCCATTGGGAGGAGAGATGTTACACCGGGCTTAGGCCAGTGGGGATGAAGAATCCAGCCGACAGGTAGGATGAGCCGGGCGATTTAGAAATGACTTTCATGGGAACTCGTTCTGCTTAAAATATTATTGGATTTTCATTTAGGAACCTATCAAAGTGCAAGAATAAAGTCTGAGCCGCCTAACCCACATAGGTCTAAACAAACAGGCCTCCCTTCTGCTCCGGGATCTGACGGCTCGCGGATTGGAAAGGGTCCTTCGTTAAGGCATGGGCTGAGTCTCAGGGAAGCCCACTGTGCCAGGCAGAATAGGGGGCTTTGCATTTATTCAGGCTGAAAATCTTCCTCTTTGCAGAGTGAAGGCACTCCTAGGACTCTGCCACAGAGCTGCAGCCTTCCCCACTGTTCCTTGAACTCTCCCTGCTGCCGCTTGGACATGGGAGGCAAAACTCTTCAGTAGTTTTTGCTCCAGTCCTAAAGCAAGTGAGCATCTCTACATGCACCGGGTCAGTCTAACACATCCTCAGGGGAGCTGCCTTCTAGTTTGCTTCATGTGCAACCTGCAGCAATCTCTGCTATTGGTGGCTTCAGCTCTGCTTCTGTGGCTGGAGAGCTTGCCTCATGGCTGCAAGCTATGCTTCCCTTCCAGTGAGATCTCAGGACCTACGCAGTCTCAAAACCCTTCCTTCATCACCCTCATAAGCCATCCCCTGTCACATTCATAGGCTTGCCTGGAAAGACAGCCTGGAAGCCCCAAGCTTGAACCAAATCTGACCCAGCTCATGTGGGCAAAGGAGGGAGTTGTCAGATTGTAAATACAAAAATAAAGGGTTCACGTTACACATTTCCCCCAGGGGTTTCTTAAGTTGGTTGTTTGCAAAAGAAAGAGAAAAGAAATAGTTCAGTTCCTCCTGGAGAATTTGAGAACATATTTCTCACCGCTGTGCTTTTGCTGCGTTGCTCTACTTTAAGTGACGCTGAGGTACAACAGAGGGGTTTGCTTCTTTCCTCATGGAAAAATAACATAAGAACGAGAATAACATTGCAATTAAAACAACAAATCCCTCACCATTCCCCCTTTGAAAAGAAAAGCCGACCACAGTATTCATGGCCAAACTCTTAAAACAGCCCCTGACTTTGTAATTTCCCTCTGACAGGTCTCTTTTTCCTGACCATGCCTCCATGGCGAGGACTATGGCAGAGGGAGATGAAGCTGTAGGCTAGGCTCCTGCCCTGGGCTCTCCTGTGGGTGCTGCAGCCTAATGCAGGGTGCTGAGTTCCAGCACTGTCCCTTCCTCAGGGAGACTGCAACGCAAACAGGATCGGTAGCTTTCTCTCCTCTGCAAACAAGAGGGGGTCAGATGCTTGGGAATCTGAGGGTTTGGTGCTTGCTGTGATTTGTTTCCCAGCAGAGGTGTGCTGCAGGCTCAGCTCTTGCCTTTCCTCTTGGGGTCCCACTGGGGGGCTGCCGTGTCCTCAAGCAGAACTACCATGATTTTCTCCCTAAGCTAGAACCCTGCTGTTCTGTGTCCTTCCAGGGAGCAAGTGATTTGTGTTGGGGTAGAAGGGCTGGGGATGTGGGAGAAGGCTCATGACACCCTCTGCCTCCAGCAATTCAAGGGACCACTCTGGCTCCCTGCTTTGTAAGTGGGGGTGCCCAGCAGTGCAGTGGGATTGCAGCTGGAAAGATATTTACACAGCCCTATAGACAGGGAAGGACTATTTAATGCTTGGAGAGCCATTAAATAATTTGCCATTATAAGACCCAGGCAATGCTATTTTCTGCAGATAAAAAGGTTATTTTTCATTAGCTGCAAAAGGGCTGCAGTGGTGGTGAAACTTGCCACCAGCTCTGTAGCTCAACACAACACGAGCAGATATGAACAATATCCTAAAAATAGCTGAAATCCACTGAGGGCTGTGTGGAACTGCTGTTTCCAAGTGCATCAGGTGAAGCAAGAAAGGGATGGGATGACCCCCATTCAGGCAATGGTACAGATGGATGAGGCACATGCACATTGAATGGGATATGTGAACATCCCAGAGCCACTCACAATCTGCTGAAACCATGTCTGGATGGGAGCCTGGCCCTGGCTGCAGCATTTTGTCCAATCAAGTCTGAATTGCAGGGGGTTTGATGGGACTGTCCCAAAACTGTCTTCACTGACAAGCTCCCTGCTCAGCCAGGAGAATGCTAGAAGCAGATGAGGGAGGAAAGAACAGCCCTGTGAGCTGAAGAAATTGGACTCCAGATGATTTGCATGGAGCATGAGGGGCACCAGAAGGGCAGCCAGCCCAGAAAATGAGATTATAGACTCTCATTCCCTGTTACATGCTGGGATGTGGATACAGGGTGGCCCTCTGGCATCATTCAGGAAGGCAGCCATGGTCTAGTGGTGAAAGCAGAAGGTTTTTGTGTCCTTATGCTGGAAAATCCCCCATCTTGAGGAGTGTCTGAGAGTAGATTTGGTTTCTGCTTTCCCTCCTGCAGCCCTTTCCTGATGTGTGTGCAGTGCCTGACACCTTTAGAAGCTATAGGAGCATCCTAATGGGTCACTGCCACATCTTGCTGTCCCTGTGGTGTGGTCTGGAGATGTTTGCAAAGCTAGGGAGTGACTGGCAGTCTTGGTGGACTGAGATGGTGGAAGAGGTGAAGCCCTTCCTCCAGCTAGCCAGGTGCTATGGAATGTAGCATCTGAGGTGGACCCGCTCCTGTAGTCAGGATGGCTGTTCTGGAGTTGTGGGTACCTGCAGGGCATAGCTCTGAAGAAGTTCAAACATTGTGTCTTTTGGGGAAGGAGGAGGAGAAGAGAACCTGGAAAAGGGATACAGGAGCTCTAAAGTGGCTGCGCCAAGTGGCTTAAACTGATTTAGGGTTCAAGCAAGGCCAAATTTGCATCTGAGCCAAGAAAATGCAAAACAGCTCATCTGCTCCTGTAGGTGTGAAATCCACTGGTAGAGGTTTGGGTGATTAAAGTTCTTCACCTCTGCAACATGAACTGATAGGAAGGGAAACGAAGCACTAAAAGGAGTCCTCAGAAGAGGCAGAGCCTGGTGTTTATTTTGCACTGGTATGGAGGTGGTTAATCAGATAATCTCTGGGTCCTCTAACACAAAGAGAAAGTGAGTTTTCTGATCCATAAAGGATCAGTCTGCAGGAAGCCCCATCAGACTCCTCAGCGTGAAATTACACCACAGCAGGGGGGTACAGTCCTGCTACTGTACAACATTAGAGAGATGAATTAGGACTTGACATTCATGTGCTTAATATGCCTATTCCTGGCATTATCCCACAAGGACCAGCCACAGCCAAGGACTTACGGTCACCGGGTCTAGGGAGGTATTCAGGATTGCTCATTTACTTGCCTCCAGAGTCAGGCTATCTGGTTTTCCCATCTAATCTCTCAGCATTAGGAGCAGGGGGAAGCACAGCCCAGCTCTTCTATCTCACAGCAATCTGCTCGGGTGAATAAACACTGGGTGCACCCTTGCTGCTCGAATAAATCACAGCGATCCTCTGGACCGGCGAGTGTCGAATGAGGGAAATAACACAATGCACATAAAATCATGACTCGGTCCTCAGGAGGACAAGAAGGAGGGAAAGAGCCAACCCTGAAAGTATGTCTCTAACAAAGAATAAATGTTTACTGGAAAGGAAAGCCTCTGCAGATCTACATTTGAAATCATTCAAACCTCCCCCGTTTTAAACTGGTTGGAGGTGTGCCTTCGACAAACGTGGGCATTATGAGCTACTTTACTGAAGGGGCTTTGCCAAGAAGCCAGAGCCTTTCCAAGCCCCAGGTTTGGGCTGTGTGAAGACTCCCACCTGTTTGAACTCTGAGCCAGGGCAGAGTGCTTTTGGTTTGCTTTTTATCCATGAAATACTTTGCTAAGAACAAAATTTTAGGGGGAAGGGGAGAATCTGCTCCAAATTCTGGAAGAAATAAAAAGAAAAATGTTGTCTACGATGCCAAATAGTTCTGGTTTTGAGCTGATCATTTTCCAAGAGAAAATCCAAATTTTTTTTGTCAGGAAGTAGCTGTCCTGCAGGAAATTCCTGATTTCACGGGTGTGCTGTGCTTCTGGCATGAGCAGTTGTGATCAAACTGATTGAAAAGCCGTTTGACTGGAACTCTTTTAAGAATGAACTAAAGTTTGGCAAGGTTAATAGGGGGGAAATATAGGCAAGACCAGGAGAAATAAATGAGAAGCAAAGTCCTCCCAGAAGCTGGTTTTGCAATGGTCTGGCATGGAGAAAGGGTGAAAGCTTCCCCGGCGCGAGGACATCCTTTCTGCTGTGATCACATTGTGCAGCACGTGAGCACTTTGCAGCCCACAAATCCTGCTCCTCCAACGCTCCTTTTCAAATGGTTTCACTGGGGAAAGGGAGAAGGATTATGGTGGGATCCTTGGACTCATCTGAATATGGAAGCGGTGCTTAGCCTGAATGGTGTTGAGCATGAACGTGCAGGATCAGTTCTGAGTCTGACCATGCAAAAGCCTGTCTTGTGTTGGGCACAGCGGATGCCTAAATTTGTAACCCATTTCTACAGCGTTTGGAATATGGACACGTTCTTGCTTGTACTGCTTGAGAAGGGGCATAGCGGAGACTTCATTAGGGAAATTAATGAAAAAAAGGGTGAATTAGGACTCTAAAACACAAAGCTGCGGAATTGATACGGGGCCTGTGCCATCATACCCCTTTTCTTGCTTCTCCTGCTCTCTGTTAAGCTCCTGGTAATCCATGGAGGTGAAGGCAAGGATTTCCTTGGGATTTTTTTTTTTCTTTTTTGATTAGGCACAGATTTTGTGGGAATATTTTTCCACTTAAATGTAAATAAAAGCTTATGCTGTGATGAGTGAAATCAAATAGCAATTCACATGCAGATATCCACTCTTTTTCATGTGGTGGAAGTTTTGGCTCTGGGCTCATACATCCTGACATCAAGCTAGGCATGGAGGTGTTTCTTGGACATATAGAGCAGTCTCTGGTGAATGTAGTTATCATATAAACAACAAATGGAGTTAATGGCTGAGGTGGCTGAATACCCCGTCTCTATGGATAAGATGTGCTCCCCGCAGTTGTTTTCTCTGCCCAGAGGCACCGTCTTGGAGAGTGATGTGTAGTCAACACCCCATCTCCCACATCCTCAACAAACTAGCCCTCAAGTCCAAATAAACACTTTCAGGAGGAAATAAGAAAAGAACTTTGTATGCTGGAAACTACCCAACATTTTGGTTGTCCCATTGTCCAACAAGGCAGACACAGTGTTCCCAAACCCATTCTGTTGATTTAAAATAAATCCCAAGAGAAACATCCCTAAGTAAACCAATGTGTGGAGGCTGATGGAGCACTTCACACCTGAATGATAAATCCCCATTCTCCAAAAGAGTGACAATTTTTTTAGTGTGCTTAGCTTTTGTGTCCTATGAAATTAGAAGTCTCCCGCTGAGGGTTGGGTTTCACGTCTGGGTCACAGTTTCTACAGAAAGGAATTTTCATTATGGTCTTGGAAACACTTAAGCCTCCCTGTGCAACTGATCTAGCTGAGCTTTTCATAACCAGCAGGACCATGGATGCCATCAGCAATCAGGAGTGAAATCTCAAGCAACCCGAGAAGGAGGTATGAGGCTTAGATAAGGCAGGATCTCGTAGCGAGATTAGCATGGACTGGGAGGGTAATTAACCACGGTAACTGATTGCTGAAGGTGTAGTAGGGGGTACCTCCTTGTTGGCAGACTTTAGATTGGAGGATGGATTCCCTGTTTCAAGGGGGAGTTAATTCACCGAAGTCCTTTGGTTGGTGATGTGACTAGATTATGAAGCTGGAACAGAGGTTTGGGGACCAGTCTAGTGATAACTGAGTCCTCAGGCCACACAAAGTGTCAGAAGTAAATAACTATTCCCAACATATCAAATGACATGGGAGAGATTGTATCCCAAAGAGATATGAGACCTAGGAGCTTCTCACAGAGCATAAAACCCAGATGTACTCTGATTAGCAATTCAAATACCATATTTCTAAGCCTGGGGCTTGCCCTGTGTTCTGAGGACATAGTGAAGGGACCTGTTCCTCTTTATAACAGTAGTTAAAGCAGGCATACATCTGAAACTCCCTTTACCTTTCTCTCCAGGTTACACAACATCAATAGTCTTAATTTTTTCTTTTAATTATTCTCGTTATTTTTCTCTGGACTCTCTCCAGTTAATACACATCTTTCTTAAAGTGATACTCAAAACTAGACATGTTTTTCCATCTCAGGTCTAACCAGAGATGAGTAGACGGAAGGTGCATCCCCATGTCCCTCTATCAGTGTTGTCCATGGTTGTAAAAGTACCTCATGGGCATCATATGGCTTAAATAAAGGAATTACATCAAAAATCTATGTCAGCAGTTATGTAGACTGAAAATGGCACATTCTTTAGTGATTTCTCCCTCTTGTTGAATGTGATGAAAATGTGGAATGTGTCTCCTCCCCCCCCCCCCCAGCTTTTTCTGCATAGGCAAGATGCCAAAACCACAAAATGAGTTAGAAGAAAGCAAAATAACTGTTGTAAGATGGACCTCTTCATCAGTGTGCTGCAGTCAAAGGTTTTCTGCATCGCATAAACCAAGTTTTGACACAGAATTGCAAGATAGAAGGTTTGTAAAGAACCTACCATAGCTCATACCCTGATAGCAATTGATGATCCATTGCAGTCCAGCAAGGCTCTTGAGGTTTGGGGTAAATCTGATGAGCTGTGAATCTAGAGCATCAAGGAACATACAAGGATAATCTGCTCATTTGAAAAACAGGAAAAAAAGAACCAAAATGTGAAGCCTTTTCTCCAAACCACATATAATGGGGCAGTGCAGACAACAGCAGTGAGACAATCATCTTTGACTCACTCAAGGTCAAGGCTGCTCTGTTTCTTAACTGAAAGTTAATCCTTTGGCATTGGTGGTGGGACCTCTATTTTTAGGTCTCTCTATTCTTTTATAGTTGGTCAGATTTTTACCTCCTGGAAGCTGCTACATTCTCACAATGCTCTTCTTGCAATAGCCTTCTGTTTCAGAACCGAACTGCTTTTTAAACATTTGGCAACTGAGGACCAGTGCTTGTGTGATGCTCGGTCACCTCTGGGCTCTTCAGACACACCTCTTGTCTGAAGGAAGGCTGTTGCAAACATTGTGTCAGGCTGGCTGTGGCTGTGTTTACCCAAGTTTTGGAATTCTCTAAGGATGGAGATCCCCCACCTCTGGTGTCCTGCCACCGTCACCATCAGGAATTCCTAGTGTTCAGTCCAAATCTCCTAAGCTGCAAGTGGTGGCTTTTGTCACACAGGAAAGCTTTGGCTCCATCACTTTTGTGTCCTTCCTGGAGCTGCTGTCAGCTGCAGCTGCTAGAAAGGACTAGGAAGAAAATGCTGATGGAGCTAGTGTGAATGCAACTGTGAACCATAGCCAGCATGAAAGATGGTGATCCTGGGAAAGCAGGTCCCTGATTTCTAGAGGATTGAAGTGAGTCAGGATGGAGAGACTGATGCTGTCTTCAGTCCCACCTTTTCCTTCCAGAGGTGTAGCATATGGTGCTGTTACAATTACATAGCAGAAGACACTCATGATTGTGTGACAAATATGAATGTCTCTCATGGGCTTAGGTGGAAGCTCCTTCCATGCAAGAGCTGGTAAACTGTGTTGGGAAGCTCCTCAGGTCAGGACATGGAAGTTACATGTCTCTGACTGCTGAAGGCACTGATGGGAATTACTGAGAGATCGCAAATGATGAAATGATGTTCACTCATTTAGTTTCTACAGCAGACATCTTGCCTGCTGCAGAGCAAGCTCCTTGGTGTCCTCTCCTTCCGCCTCCATCTTCTACACAGGTGATGCACATCTCTCAGAAAAGGTTATTTTCACACATAAGGGCTATGCACAGAGCTTTGCACCACTGGACTCTCATCCTCAGGAGGAAAAGAAAAGCCTCAAGCAGGATAAAAACTAAACACTGAAAGTAGCGCGCTGCTGAGCAGGTTTGTGGGACCACTCTGTGGAGAGCCAGCGAGGCAGCCCTGAGGAATGCAACCAGAAAAGGACACAGCGCAAGTGGAGAGGCAGCCTTCTCCACCAGCCCCCACCTGCTCCTCTTTTCCCCTACTGTGTGAACCTACTGTAGATTTCTTGGATTTCCCTTTGATGTTTATCTCCCCCCAGTAATTCTATTTGGGGGATTTGCTAAAGCGACAGTTAGAAGAATACAGCCTGGAATGGGGCGGCCGAAGGGCGAAAGAATGTTAGAAACAGGATTAAGATCATATTCTACAAGCGGTTGTCAGCCACTGAATAGGGCTAAAGTTTCTTATCGGCCCGGGGTGCCAGAATGCCTTTGGATTCTTCTTCCCTCTTTCCCTCCCCTCCGCACAGGGCTTTCAGTGCAGCAGGGAAAGCATAATCATTGCCCTGAATGGGGAGGTGGGCTCTCGCAGGCTTCACCCCATGGCACAGAAGCTGGGAGAGGGGGTCAGGGGATTGCTGCGAGTGCCGTGGGCAGGCAGCCCGGTTGCTTGGGAAAAATGAAGAGGAGAAAGGCAATGGTGGTTAGTGCTGAAGATTTTAAGGTGCAAACCTGCGTGTTAGGGGAAGAGTATTCCCTTTTGAAAGTCCCAGTATATTTCTTGATTATTTTTACCTTTTTGCATGGAATTTTGTGACTTTCACTGGGCATTTTAATTGTTGGGGTTTTTTACATCTCCTTTTTTTTTTTTTTCCTTTTAGACAGGATTGGCATCCTGCTGGGAACTTAATTGGAAATATTTTGGTTTGCTTCTGAATATTCCAGATTATAAGAAACAGAAGTTCCAGAAAAGCTGAAGAATTTGGAAATAAGGAAGGGAAACAATCAAACAAACACACGAACAAGCAAACACACAAAAAAGTGTGTTTTGAAAACCTATGGGCAAAAATACTTGTGAAAGAGAAGAAAATTTGGAAACTTGTGAAGCTAGTTTTGTATAAAACAGAAACGCAAACACATTGAGCGTGCTTTGGCAATGGAATCTAGCAGCAATAAGTTCCCCTGAAAGCTAAAGGTATACAGGCTTTCGATGTTTCCACCTGTAAGGACATTTTTGTCTCTTTTACAGGTTAGGACCTTGTAGCAGAGAAGATTTTGAAGGGATGCAGTGGCCTCACCTTTCCCAAACTGTGATGCAACAAATGGACCCTTGTGAGTCCTCCCACATGTACATATTCCAGTAGAAAAGGAGTGTTTCTGGTAAGATGTTCAGATTCACTTAGCTAAATCTGTGTTTCGTTTGACTTGTATTTAGACTATGTGGGTGTGGAATATTTTCATTTGTTCTGCACGAAGCAAGCAAAAACCTTGCCATAATTTCTGGTTTGTGTTGGAAAAGGAAGCCTTGCAGGTAATAGCATTCCTGGGTTGGTCAAAAAATGCTATGGAAAGGAACAAATTAGCTTTCTGGATCATGACTACTTGTAGCTATTCTATAATGAGATATTGTGGTTTTCGGAAGCCTTTGCCTGGTTTAAACTATCAGGAAAACCTTTTCAAGAGACCCATTGATGAACAGTAGCTCAGCACAAGCAGTAGAAATGGAGCAAGAGGAACTCCCCAGAGTTTCTGATGTCTGGGGAGTGAGAGGGTAAAAGACAAAAGGATTAAACCCCAGCTTCTAGAGACCTGTGAATATGAAAGCATCTTTGCTTTTATAAAATTGATTTCTCCCTTGTGGATTATGGAAATTTGATGTCCAAATACTGAAGTCCAGAAGTCCTTTATCTACATGACAAAATCTCGTTAATTATTTTAGGGACTTGAGGGTAACTTTCTTGATGCTCGTGGTTGGCAATACTGTGAAACTTGAGTGAAACAGGGAATGAATGGCATTACCACGTTCAAAACCACTGAGGTTCAGGAAAGTTAAATAGCCCACACAAAATGATGCAAAATAAATTAGATTTTTTAAATTCCTCCGTTTTTCATAGTGCTTAACAAATAATTCTTTCAAGTCAAACTACGAGGCTACATTCTGTAGTTCTTATTGATTTCAATTGGAACTTTGCCTAAATAAAATGTGCCCACTTTTTTTTTTGACTCTTTAAATCCATCATGCCTTGCTATTTCTCCTAGACTTTGTCACATTGCTCCCTGTTATGATCAGCCCTTGTTGCATGAGTGAAACCTACTTGCATGCTGTGAGAGCTCCTACCCCAAGGAGCTGCCAAACTGCTGTATTTTTGCAATTAAAAGCTATGCTTGCAATAGTCCTCAGTTGTTTAAAGTACCAGAATATGAGCAATCACTCTTCGTACAAGGCAAACACAAGGAGGGAGGGTTATGGGAGCAGAAGGGTGCATCATGAAGGCTGTTTGGGCAAAAGACGTTCTGTGGTCAACGTTCTCATGTATCACTCGTATATTAGAATCATAGAATCAACTAGATTGGAAAAGACCTTTAAGAACATCAAGCCCACCCATTACTCCAGGACTGCCAAAACCACCACTAAACCATATCACTAAAGGCCTCATCTACATTGGTTTCAAACACTTACAGGAACAGTGATTCCACCACTTTCCTGGGATGCCTGTTCTAATACCTGATTACGCTCTCTGTGAAGAAATTTCCCCTAATATCAAATCTAAACCTCTCCTGGCACAGCTTGAGACCATTTTCCTTATGTTCCTTTTCCTATTCTGCTCCTGGGCCAGTGTTTCTTGCGTAACTCAAGGCTTTATACAAATGAAAACATGAGTAGATTATGCCAGTTAAAGGCAGCGCTGTTAGTATCCTTTCATAGCTGAGGGACTCAGAGAATCTTCAAAGCCACGTCGAGCAGTTGCAGTAAATGCACCAAGGTGATCCAGGGTATGAAAACCACCTTAACGCTCCTTCACCAGCAAATTGCTCAAGAACATGCCCAAGAGCAGTGATCCCACTCCTTCCCTCCAGCTTGCATCAGTCTAGTTTTACCAACTTTTCCTGAATACCCACTGCTGAGTGTAAGTGGATGGCACTGGGGGCAGCTCTCTGAGGACTTTTCCAGGAGAGCAACACAACTTTTGGAAGCCAACTAAAGCAAAGCAGGGCTAGACGTGGCTTCTTAATTCTCATAGATCTTACTACTCATAGGTTCTTTAATACTCATTGGTTTCTTAATACTTATAATCCCAGTGTTACAGCAAAGCCTTCACCTTGTGTAGGGGCAGCTTCTTGTCCAGTCCTGCCCTGTGACCCCAGCAGATAAAACAATGCCATGTATTTATTCTGTACTTATCATAATATTCTATATTAGCTGTTTGGCCCTTTTAATCAACTTTCTTTTTTTAACCAAGGTTGGCATTTCTTTTTAACTATGGTTGAGATGTCATAAGCCAAGGGATGATACAGCTATCTGCTGTTAGCTCCTGGTTGGTTTGGCACTGCCAGTATAATGCAAAGTACTCCTCATTGCATCACTCAAAGTCACCACTCATCCAAGTAGAAATCCAAATACTGAATTTCTTTCCCCATGCTGCTGGCCTGTACCATAGATATCTAAAGCTGAGGTGGCAGCAAAGAGCTTGTTGGCATTGGGTGACAGTCAGGGTGACAGCTGGGGGCCCGCAAGGAGGACAGGCATCTCTAAACACATGCTTAAACACGGCGCTATTTGCCCAATAATCAGTAACATCGAGAGGGCAACATTAAACAAAATAATAAATTGTGTGCTGGGCTTCAAATTGGATCCCCTTTTTTATTTGATTTTGCTGGGATTTATTCCATTTGACAAACCATGCTGTTTAGAATACAATAGTGGCATAATCACAGCCTGGGGCCCTCATTCTTCAAGATAATGGGGTACTTATTCATCTAAGGCAGGTACAAGTCTGTCCTTGGCTTTCATTTTACAAGATTAGTTGTATTTATGTCTCGTTTGCAATAGGTGATATCTGTCAGAAAGCAATTTTCACCCTATTTGGGGTTCTTAATATTTTGTCTTTAAACTCCTTTGAGGTTTATTTTTCCTTCCACCCCACCACTTGACACGCATTTGGCAAGGAACCTATGGACAAGCTGGGGTTTTCTCCCTCCCTTTTAAACAAATAAATAAATAGCACCCCCAGCCCTGTTTACATAGCTCCTGATTTATTAGTTAAGCGTGACAGCACAGGAATTTTTCAATGTACAAGACGTCCTGGCTGGTGTGTTTTCCACTTCATCCTCAAGAAAAAACAGAGATCTGTGCTTGCTTTTGTTTGGCCTGACAGTCTGAAAGTTCAGCAGACAGGAGCCCCTCGTCTCCCCACACATGTGCCAAGATGCTGTGTTTTAAAGGGCAACTGAAGGGCTGAGCTGAGGTCCTCATTCAGGCCTCAAGGACTTAACTTCAATGGTCTTTTTTTCAAGTAATGGTGAATGAGAAATGAGGTTTGGGGGTTTTGGGGCAGGAATTCTGTGTTTTTTCCAGTGTTGCTGGGAAATTAAAATCTAAAAAAAAATACTGGTGCATCAAGAAGGTTCTGCTAAATGCTAAGAAGAACCTTAACTTCAGTTAAAAATGAAGTGAAATGCGGAAAAAATATGTGATAATCTGGACCTAAAAACCCTTTGGACAAAATTCTAGCTGTTTGGGATGTTAGCCCTTCTAGACTCCCTATGTGAAAAGTTGTTCTTCTTTCCCTGTTTTCCCATTTCTCTTTGCTTACCCCCACAGCCCTCTCTGCTGCTTTTGGGTACCCTAGGTTAATAGAATCACAGAATGGGTTGGGTTGGAAGGAACCGTAAAGATCATCTAGTTCTAGCCCCCTGCAGGGTCAGAACACCTGGCAGGGTGGCAGGGACACCGTACGTCCTTAAATTTCACCTCTGAAAATGCAACAGCTCCATCTCAGTTTGATGCTTTGCTTTTCTTTACCCTCTTCCCCTTGATCCTTGCTGAAAGTAGCAGGAACATGGACAGATGTGAAGGCTGCTCCCAGCCCTGCTGAGACCTGAAGGAGAGGTGACACATTCCTGCAAGTAATACAGCCCTGCAAACGTCCTGGGAGGTGGAAGGACTTAAAAATGCAGGTGGAAGCAAAGCAAACAAACAAAATTGGGGAAATGGGGCTTAAATCAAAAGCACATCTCTCATCTCTCTTTGTTTAAGCTGGTTAGAAGAGCTATGTGCAAAGGGGAATTACTTTGAGCAACTCAGACACCTTTCCTTTCTTTGCCGGTGTCTCTGAAGGAAAAACTAATTTGTTGCTTCTCCTCCATCAGATCTCCCCTCTATTGTTCCCCACTGATGTAATTTTTTTTGTCTTACTTCAGAAACATTCCTGCCTGAGTAATCATCTCCAGCATGGAGAGCAAGGAGAGGAAATTAAGATGTTATTGAGAGTTTGAGAGACATCTCATGTTTCAGAGTGGATCAGAAGGTCTTTTTGTTTTTCCTTATTTAAGGTGCCTGTAACAGGGAGGTGAGGCAAACACGTTGGATAGCTTAGCTGGGGGAGAGGGGTGAGGTGGAATGGGGCTGGTCTGAGCAGCCTGTGATGCTTCCCTCTTCTCTTGACACAGCAATAAATATGATCTTAATTCTACATGCAGGTCCATCTACAGCAGATAATTTCTCAGTGGATGAGTTTCATCTTTGGTGGTCTCCACAGGGCAACCAAAAGATTTTACTGGGTGATTCCCAATTTTACTTGGAGAAGGGAGGGTGCTGGACTACAGGAGGTGTCAGACAAAGTGAAGCAAAATTGAAGCTGACACATAACTTTTGAGTGCTTTTATTGCCTTCCACAAGCACAAGCTGAAGGGAGCTAAAGCCACTTCCACCAGGTGTGTGCCTTTTCTTGTCATAGAAAATTGTTCATGTTTTAAGAGCAATGAGACTCTACACATGAAAATCCATCAACAAAGGTATTTCCAGAGTAACAGAGTGGATTTCAGTTTTCCCCACGTGTTTACCAAGGCAGCTGCACGGATATTTCAAGCTGGCTTCAGAATGGCTTTGTTTTCCTCTGATCCATTTCATGGCATCCTCAGAGAGATGGCCTCTTGTCCCCAACAGCCATTCTGGCTGTGGTCACCAAACTGCTGAGATGGACCACTTGCTTTAATTCACAGAGCCTTTGTGGGGCTCATGATTTATTAATTGATTCCATAAGAAAGAAAAAATGGGTAAATTAGCATAAATATTGTACTTGGGATTAAACTGTGCTTGCAGCTGCCTTTGAGTCAGGGGTGGTGTAAAGTCTACTGTGTAAAAATGAGAGCTCCAAAGTCAGTCTGAGAATAGCAGGTTCCTCACCTGAGCTCCCTGATCTATGGCCATCCCATTGGCATCTTTTGATATGGAAGAGCTCCAGTCAGATCCCATCTCTGTGTGCAAAACCACGTAACTTTTAGCCTCCCAATGTCCTATGGAAACAAGTTCCTCCAGCTAATGATGCACTCTGTACATGGGACCTCCTTAATTTGCTTTGCAGGTGATGAAGTGACTTTGGGTTTGTTCTTTCAGCACCCCAGTAGAGAGTGAGGAACAAACCCATGGTTTTGGGGACTTTGCAAACTGTGTGTGAGGAACAAACCCATGGTTTGGGGGACTTTGCAAACTGAGCATGAGCAGTGCTGGGAACTGGATGTTCACAGTGTGAGGTGGAGTAGAAAACAGCATGGTGCAGTGTCACCAACATGGAGCGCTTTATGTCTCAGTCATGGGAGTGGACCAGCCACTGTGTGATGCGTTTTTCCACTGTGATGCTTATAAAAAACATAAGGAGGAAGTTTGAAGGAGATGAAAAATCCTACCAACATTACCATTTATCGGACCTTTCATTATGTCAGTTTACCCATGTGTTTTCTTGAGGATATGGTGCAGTCCAACACAGACATTTTGCTTTACTAATTCAGAGAAAACATGTTTGAAAGAAAGCCAAGCTGAAGGAAATCTGTACCTTGCTGTTAGACTGGATGTGCTTTTTTCCTCTGTGCGAGAGTGAATTAACTTTGCTTTAGGTCCCTGCAGTCCCTGCTCAACACTTGTTGGGAAAGTGATTTGCAAAACCCTCTGGCCTGGTGGCTTCCAGGAAAAGCAAAGCTGAGAAATGGACTTGGCTTGTCCCATCACTGCCCTGCTCCCAGCAGGAAAACAATTTTGGGTGCGGGTTTGGGAAAGAGAAGCAGTATTTAGGGCTGCATGTGTGCAATACAGGCACCCTGCTTCTAGACCTGCGACATGGATGTGAGTCTGGAACTAATCTCAGGTCTTGGCTAGCCCACCTGGATGAATCCTTGGGGAATCAGGGCTTGGAGAAAACTATTCACTCACATTCATGGATTTCTATGACACTCAAGCAGCTAAATACCTTCCAGGCTCTGGGTCTAAGCTGGTAAGCGTGGTGTAGATGAGAAGCAGTCCAACCACTTCTGCACTTGGACACTATCCAGCCACTACAGCAAGGAAAATATTTTCCTCCGTTAGCTGGAAAAGGCAAAGGATCAAAGGATGCAGTCTGACAGCCGAGAGGCTGAGCTTCTTCCTAATGGGAAGTCATGCTTACCTGGGGATGCTGGACTGACCACTGGTACTGGAAGAGACTAGAGGAATGAAGCTGCAGATTTTCCCAGGGTTAACCAAAAAGCCAGCCTTCATCCAGAAAGCAGCTACAAATCCTGAAGACACCAAGCAACATGTAAGCAAAAGCCTCTAGTGGTATGCATATAGAAGTTGCAGGTATTTAAGTCACTCAGGCATCATTAGGATTTACTTTGTCAAAGGCCAGATAGATTTCTCTGACATGTGCCTTGCAGCAGGTTAAAATAAAAGACCAGCGTGTCCCCTTCTGGGCTTGCAGCTCCCGAAAACAGAGCCAGCCCCAGTGTGTAATAGGATCTTCACTGCTATTCCAGGGCTTGAATAACATTAGGGTGACTTTGCATAGATTTTTGCCCTTAATACAAATAGGGAAATGATTTTCTAATCAGGTAAGATAAGGCTGAAACATCATAGATGGAGTTGAGCTAGTTAATGAAATACAAAGAAGTAGCCTGTAGCTCCATAAAGTATCCTTAAAAATAATGCAACGTTAAAAAAAAATGAGTTTCTTTGGCCAAGGGTGATGTGAAAAAGCCTTGATGCAAATCTTGGTAATGACTGCATTTCGATGAGTGTTTGAAAAATATATATATATTTATTTGCATTGATATGTTTATGTGGCTTTACATATCAACTTAGTCAGGAAAATTGAATAAAATGTCTCAGGTCTGGGAAATGAGAAGAGATTATGAAAAGCAGATTTAATATAGCACCGTTTTTTGATGTTTGTGGCACATTTCATCATACTGGCAGAGACACCCAATTACACAGCTTGCAGAGTAATCAGCAAATGGGGGATCCGAAGGAGAATATTAACTGTGGTCTTTTTTTCCCCCCTTCCTCCTCCTCCTTCTTTAGCAAATATTATGTTATGCTTTATGGAAATAGATCAAAATGCCACATGTGCAGTTAATACTGAGCTCTGGAGCTCTTTCAAATCTCATTTTTCCCCTCACATTGTATTTTTCTGGAACAAACCTCCTGATAAGTTAGGACATGGTCTTTAGGCCAAAACATCACCTTAAACTTCCTGCAAGTTTGGGTTCCAGTTTTAGCAGGTGGTTGACTTGACCTCATTGACCTTGTGAGAGGGGAAAAATTGGGTCTTACTGTTAATTGCAGATAACCATGTGCAAGGACATGATAATAGCTCATCCATTCATTTCCCTCTTGGTGGAGGCAGGAATTGAGCAAGCTATTTGGTTGCCTTAAAGGTCACAAACACTCCTTGTCCACAGAGTTTTTGATATTCAAAGCAAAACTGTAACAGCAGTGAAAATATTCCCCTTATTGCGGGGACAAAATAGCAATGCTGTAGTCTAGGACAGCTGTGTCTGGCTGGTATTTTGTGTGCATATGATCAAACAGTCTTCAAAAGCACTGATGGAACCAGGTCAAAAACACTGGCACTAAAAGTATTTCAGGCAGGGGTGTTCCCAGACTCTGCCCATATTCCCACTGTTCCCACATCTCTGTCTGGTTTAAGAGAAAGTCTCTTTTCTTGAGAATGACAGAAAAGTTATTAATCATCCCTACAAATATGCTTGCTTTTCCTTCCTGATGACTTTTTCCATATCATGTTGACTTTGTTTCTTCCACAATGTTTCTCCAGTTGGGAAAAGAAGCTAGGAATTCATATGGGAGAGGAGTGACATTCTGAAACTGAATAACGGGATTCTTTTTCAAGAGCTTCATTATCAGATGATTTCAGAAAAATCTCAAAATTACTCAGATTTTTTTTCCCATCAGCTTTATCAGGCATCAAATTGTGCCTGTAGCAAAGATGAAAAAAGGGAAATGGGCATAAACTAAACCACAAGAAGTTCCATCCGAGCATGAGGAAGAGCTTCTTTACTGTGAGGGTGACTGAACACTGTAATATGCTGCCCAGAGAGGTTGTGGAGTCTCCTTCCCTGGGGATACTCAAGAGCCATCTGGAGACAATCCTGAGCAATGTGGTCTAGGTGACCCTGCTTGAGTAAGGAGGTTGGAAGATGATTGCTTCCATCCTCAACCATTCTGTGTTTCTGTGAAAGCCCTTGATATCGCTAGTAACTTCTTGCCCAAATAAGTTTCACCACTTAGGCGATGTTCAAATTAACCCTGAGGGAGCAGCACAGTAGAGAAACAAGCTTTGTAAAAGCTTCTGTCATCTTCTTGAGCACAGCCCACCGTGGCTAGACCTAGAATATGGGACAGGTCTTCCATCAAAAGAACAGAAGTATCTCAAAAACTGCATGAAAGCCACAGTGATTTGATAACCGCCAGATTTATCCTGCACCACTGCTTTTAAAGGCAAGCGCTCTGGTTAAGCTTTTCCCATCATCAGATCAGGAAATCATTTGCCTCCTGGCTTGTGCTGGAAGATGATGAGAGAATGGAACCCTTGTATCTTGCATCTAAAGGGGGCTTTTCACCTGCCACCCCGACTGAAGACAGTGATCCCAACAGCATGAAGCTGATATTTCGCACCTTTTTGTGCAGATGTTTCCATGTGGTCCCAGCCTCCTGTGGCCCACAGGCAATGGCACTCACCACCATCAACAGGGATGTGGTAGCACCCTGGGGCCAGGAAGGGAGCATAGATTTCAGTGGAGACCAACATCTGACCCATGCCCCATGTCCAGGTTTTCTGCACTAGAAAACACCTCACATACCACCAGTGACACGACTCAGGTACAAGAGATCAGCCTCCTTGCATTTTCACCCCTGACCATCAGCTCAGGTAGCTGTTGATGAGGGATTTGCAAAATAAATTTTCCTTGAGTTTTTTTTCCTTTTTTATTAGCGGAGTATGAAAACAGGCAATGATTTTACAGAAAGCAGGACTGGCACAATTGGTACATAGCATCATGCTGCAGCTTTTTGGAAATGGATATAAACTCTTTTCTTCTTCTTTTTTTACCTACCAGAATAAATAAATATGATACACATTTGAGTTCCTCGATAGTGAATTCTAAAGCACAAGGTCTTACACAACAGCTCAATTTTACAGCGATCTGTACAGTATATTACTTTAAATTCCTTTTTGTTCTTTAAAAGCCTTTGTTCCTTTGCAAGATAGGTTTGACGCACAAACACGGTTACACTTTGGAGCTAACTGTATGCCTTGGGTCAGAAGCTGGGAAAAAAAAATAAATGGATTGCCTCCTGGCAAGAGAAAATAAACCAAAAAGTTATTTTCCATTGCACAGACACTTCTGAAGTTCTGCTGTATGAGATGGTGCTGCTCAATTGCTAGAGCAGGTAGAAAAGGCTCTGGCCATTTGTAGGGCACTAGATGTGCTATTTAGCTTGCTGTGGGTTTAATGTGTGTCTTCGACAGCTTTTGCAGAAGGCTTTTAGCTTGGAGCCCAGACTATTCAAAAAAGAAATGTGTTTTTGTTGGTATATGACAAACTTTATTTTCTTTACAAATTAATTTGGTGGCTTAATTTTGTCCTTAGCTGTGGCATTGCTCCGCTGAAATCAGTGCAATTACTCCACTATACAACAGTGATGAGAGTTTTTACATAGTGTCTGAGTCTCACTTTACAAGTCACAGCAGGTTCCTATGAAACCAGTAAGACTGACTGACCTGGAACATGTCCTGAACTTTGTATGAGGTCCTGAGGCCATGCTCAGCATTGTCGTTAATGAAACCCTTCATTAATGAGAAGCACCCATATAGATACTAGGTGACACTAGTATCTCAGCTCTTGCAACCCTTCCTTAGGCAGCCTGTGAAAGCAGGAGGCGATGCAGACGCTGCTATATCTGTGCAACTGGGAGCAAAACAGTGCATCTGCAAAGTCTGTGGAAAACAGAGGACGTTAATCATTACTGAGCTGTTTTGTAACATGGTAGGAAAGTCACACACATGCATCAGAGCAGGGGATTATTTTGTCTGTTTGATCTTGCTTTGCTGGAAATCTGTTTGGTTTAGGTTTGGTTTTGTTTATTGCACCAACCTTTTCTTATCCCTTTGCCATGGATTTGGACAGAGAGCAGTCCTACTCAGAGAAATAGCTTTTTTTCACTCAAGAGAATACATCAGTAGATGGATTATGTTGGGCTAGAACAGATCATAAAAAATCAGCAAGGGGCACGTGGAAGGGTAAGGAGGGAGGAAAAGAAAAATCAACACAGCTTGTAAAAACCAGCAGGAAAGTTCTGTAATAGATTTTTTTCTTCCAGCTTAATTGAGTTATGTTTCATAGCTACTGTAATTAAAGTAATAGAATATGGTGGATTTGGATTTGCATTTCCTTTCTACAGAAGTTTATTTAATCCTTTACTTATGAACTCTTCAGAAGTGTCCTGAAAGTGCTCAAAATTGTCATGTCACTGAAAGTACCACATGCTGCACATAGGGGCAGAAATAGCTCCAGTTCCTTCCTCTGTGTCCACCCAGTTTGGTGTTTCTTCATCATCTCTTTGGCTGGCTGCAGTGGCAACAGAAACTTAGAGCTGGTTAATATTCTTTACATGGTGAAATGCCTAAATGAGAAATGAGATTTTGGGGGATCTGTTTATTTGGTTATTTTTGTGTTTGGGGGCACTTTTATGTTTTCTACACATCAAATGATGATTTTTGGTAGAGGAAATACTGGCAAAACTTATCACTCTCGTTGTTCCCATATTCACCATCAAAGGTATTTCCACTTGTCAGCCAAAAAGTAAAAAAGAAGCAAAAAGGGAACAAAGAAGTTTCCTTTCTGTCTCCCAGCATCATTACTGGATCTTTATTCAGTTGTAGTATTTAAGTATTTGTCCTGCACTGTTTAGATGCCTCCTTTATTTTATTGATACTTGTCAGAATTCTCTTGCAGAGTAGAAGAAATTTAACTGCAAACTCTTACCCTATATACTGTGACCTGTTTCCTCCTGGGCCCTGATCCTGCAAGGACCATAGCTAAAACCTTTGAAAGCTCAGTAAGTAGGGTTTGGAGCCATAGGGGGTTCACCAAGGAGAGGCAGTGTAAGCAAAGCCATAGGAAGTGGAAAAGACCCACAGAACAAATCTCTGCATACATAACCTGTTTCAAAATAGGAATTCATTAGGCTGCTTCTACTCTCTCCATCAATGTTTTTAAAAGAGTGGGCATATCCTTCTCCCATCTTCCATGCCACGCTGTGCATTTATTTGGCATTCCTTTCGTGCACTAAGAAAATCAATTTGATCATCTGCATTGTGATATGTTGATTCTCTTTTTATGTTCATCTCCCTGTGGCTGAAACTGCAATGGCCATGTCCTACCCCATCACCAGGATAGCACAGCATCCATAGAAGATTGATAGCTCTTTTTTTCCCCATAATAGCTTGTCTATCTAATGAGGTAGGATCTCAGGGGTACACTGCAGGCATTTTATGCCTGTGACAGAAGAAACTGTGTTATTTCCAACTGCAATGTTTGTTTAAATGCATCAGATCTCTGCCTAGACAGTGAGTGGAGAAGAAACCCATTCTATTTTGTTTCTGAGATTCCATCAGTGATCTCATTTTCCTAAATAGCTGGGGCTGCTGGAAAGAAAGGGAACAAGTGGACCTTACATTATAAATCAGGGGAGATTCGCAGGAATCCTTCTCGCCTGCAAAAACGTGTAAGTAAGTTTGCAAAGCCCAAAGAGGAATGATGCAGTATTGCTTCCTGTGGTCTTTCCACTACATACACTTGCTTGAATTGGGTGGGGAGCTTTGCTGATTATTGGTTTGGGGTTTTTTGCCAGAAAGAGACCAAAAGCCCAGAGACGTTAAAACAGATGTAGAAAAGTGTCAGTGTTGACGGACAATTAATTACGAAACTTTTGCAAGCTGGGATCCTAAATTCTTGCTTTTTTGCATTTCCAAATCAATTTTGGCTTTACACGTCATCTTGCTCCCATGGTAGATGTTTAGTTTTGACCACAAGAAGACAAAACCCAAACTTGGCATAAAATACTTCAGGGCCTCACATTATTTAAGGCAATTTTTGTTTTTTTTCTGTTTATTTTTAAATAAATGGTATTTTCAGCCTGATTCAGAATGGGAGAAATGATCTCCACAAAAGAAACATTCATATGGCCCAGGACCAGCTGCTGCATCACACAGAGGCAGATGAGGCTGACACTGAGCAGATATCACTAGGGACTAATGGAGATTTAGATGTCTCCTCACCCAATTTGCTCTCTGGGCTCTGCTGGCTTCATCCTGATGTCTGTGATCTTAATGGCCTGCCAGATCCTCAGCCTGCAAAGTTCCCAGTAGCTGTTCCAAGCCTGCTGTCAGGATGTCAGCTATACCACAGGAGATGAAGGGGGTGAGGTACCAGGGTTCCTCAAGAGACTTGAAGACGGTGAATATATTTTTGCACTAAGCATGGGGATGGGTTTCCCTCCATGGTTTGGTAGGGAAGGTTTTGTCTTGCGGTTCACAGCAAATCTAGTGCTGGATTAAGTGAGCTTATCTCCTGCACTCCCCACCTTACAGAAGCAGAGCATAAATACACGTTTTGACCTTCTTCTGGTAGATGCTGTGATATCCATAGTGTCCTGTGGTAAGGCTGCGTCTGCCCTGCCCTGATGTAAGTTGATTTTGCCCTTTCCAGACCCATGGTACCCAGCAGAGAAGAAATGCCTGTCTTACCTGGGATGGTACAAGAGCAACCACTACCCTCTGGTCTCTGCCTGAGCCACCCACTGACATGAATCACAGTTTTATGGGTATCTTTACTTAAAGAAGATCTGAAATCCAGATGCAGTCTCACTGCAAATGACCACCTTTGTTCATCTTCATCAGCTCAGTCTAGACTGGCACCAGAGAACAACATCAGAAGAAGCATTCATTAAATCTGCAGTTGCTCTGCCTTAGCAAAGCAATTGCATGGCCTACAGATGCTCTGAGGCTAGCAGGAGGCAGAAAAATCTAAAGATGAATATAGCTTTTTGAGGCAGGATAAGGAGAAAAATTAAAGCTTTGTTCTAATGTCCCTGGTTTGAGTGACAAGCTAAAATATGAAAGCTGGGACTTACAAAGGATCTTTTTTGAGACAGTAACTGTATTTTGGTGGTTTTAATTTAATCAGACTCCTTTGAAAGTGGCAGCCAAAAATCTACTTCCTATGAATACACTTGGTTTTGGCGAAGTGGAGAATTCTGCCTGATTTGACAAAGTTGAAAAACCTAAAACAGAAAAAAAAAAAAACCAACCCCAAAACTGAAGTGTTTGGCAGAACAGAAACATTTAAGGAAGCTGCTCCATTTTGGAAGCTGGTGCAATGAGCTGCCCTCCAGAAGTCTGCTCTTGCTACAGCTTTGTGAGGGCTAAACCACCATTTCCTATCAACCTTGGCTATTCTTGCACCTCAATTTGCAGGAGTTCGATGCTTATTCGAGAGGCATTAGTGGAGTTGAAACATTCTTTCCCCCCATGTTTAAAGAGGCAATTTGACCCCTGGCTTCTGCCCTGGTATGAAGCAAGGTGGAACAAGAGGGGCAGTAGGCTGTGGGTCTACACTTCATGGTGAAATCAAGCATGGGCCAGCGGATCAACTGGGATGAATTAGCACAGCTTTGCCCAATGTGTTAGTGGCAAACCCAGATGATACCCTTAGGATTCAAACCTAGCACCTGCCACAGAGTCATTCTGGATGTTTGGTCCTAAGCAATATTGGAGCTTAGATCTGGATCTCACCTCTGCCTAATGCTCAGGATAACAGCAGCGGGTTCAAAAGATTTATTTGGTTTGGCAAAAAAACCCAACTGTGATTTGATTTGGCAGAAACATTGCTTCTCAACAAGGAAAACCATCCTTGGTTGAATGACGGGTCAGCCAATGAAATGAGGGTGAAAGTGTTCACTGAAATAATTGTAAAGATGGTGGATTTTGGTTATCTGCAAGTCTGTCATTTTCTTTTTGGCAAGTTCATCTCAGCCCCAGCTGCTTTAGACCCAGGGGCTTTATATTCTCTTTGGAATATAAAGCCCTTGCTTATCACCTGCTTTGCCTCCAGCATTTCAGCATTTTTCACTTGTTATATTTTCACTTGCTAACCACTTTCTGAAGCTGCAAGGCTTGAGGGTAGAATTTGGTGATCAGAGCTTTCTTTTAGACACAGCTTGCATTAATCAAGTTTTTGTCAAAGAACCATACAATTCATGGTGTATGAACGCACCAGGAGTTCATACAA
Source organism: Psilopsiagon aymara (assembly GCA_024733675.1). Lineage (NCBI taxonomy): Eukaryota > Metazoa > Chordata > Aves > Psittaciformes > Psittacidae > Psilopsiagon > Psilopsiagon aymara. The sequence continues at coordinate 43,286 of JANRGW010003256.1, forward strand.
AGCTTTTATTATTCTCTGTTGTCAAAGTTAGACCAAAATACTGTCCAAAAAGAAAAGTTCATAGCTTGTAAATAGGGAGTTTACACTCCACTGAAGATCAATGAGCAAACAAACTAGATCAAAAATGATCCCATGAATTTGGCTTTCATTTTTCTCCCCAGCCAGCAGCATTTGGCTAATATTTTGTCACCTGTCTTTGAGCAAGTGCTATTAAAAAAATACTTGCCTTATAGGAAGTGCTTAAACAGGAAATTCACCTTCATATAATTTCCTGGGTGTTGCGAAATTAGCCTTAGCAGACAAAGAAGAGGAGCAGTGAAGTGCATGATTATTTCTCTTTGTCATAGACACCTTTAGGATGCTGACCCAAGAAGTGCAATTAGCTACGAGCTGAGGTTGGGAGGATGGCTGATTTGTAACTCTGATACTAGCGACTAAAATTGAGAAGGAAGGGGAGAATAAAAGCAAAAGACTTCACAGTTCTGTAACACTGACAGTAACACACATGTGATGGGTGCTGTCAACATTATAAACTATATACAAGACAAAGCAGGACTCTTTCTTTCCCCAAAGAACGCAACAACAACAAAAAATGGTGTATATAACACAATTGGCACATTATCGTGGTGATGAGGAAAGGGGGCTTCTCCTGAAAGTTACAGACTCAACTCATGGCAATCCAGAGGACAGTTCATCTGTCTAAACATACATCCTCTCCCCCTTCCTCCTTAAATATTTAGTAAAGACCAAGCCAGTATCAATGTCTGATGCAATCATGGCGCTAGTAGGACGTTAATAGATGCAAAGTTTTCCCTGAAAGGGAGCACCTTACTCCAGGAAGAGATGAGGGTGGGTGGGGGCTCAAGGAGTGACATGTCTAGTGCCAACCTCTGGTCATCTTCTCATGGGCACTGATAGCTCATCTGGCAGTCAGTTGGGTAGGGTGTCAAGCCCAAGAGATGCTGCATGCTGCTTTGCCCGGAGCCTTAGGTTCTCAATACTCGTCGTTTTACTGTTCAGGCTTGGAAGGGAGCTGGAAGCCTGCAGGATGGGTGAGGACCAGACCTGCTGAGCGTGGGAGAGTGACTGGTAATAAGACTGACAGTGCAGGGAGCTCAGCGGGGCCATGTTGACATTCATGCCCAAGTAGGGCATAGCAGACGGTGTCCCCATTTCGAAGGAGGAGTAATGGACCAAGTTGTTGGTAGCTGCCATGTGCTGGCGGAACTGCTCCTGCAGGCGAAAAAGGCTCAGGGGTGAGGATGAATAGGAGTGAGTCTGAGCCAGGCCACTGCTGGATGAAGGAGTCACGGTCACGCTGATAGGAGACTCTGTAGCAGGAGACAGAGGGGATGTGGGTTATTTCTACAGGCTGGATGCAGGTGCTGATCCACTCCCCAGTAGGGCTTATGCTGCATCATGGGCTTCTTTTTTTTTGCATCAGGAGAGCAAATAAGAGGGGCTGTGTTAGCTTAGGAAAGCTAAATTTATGTCTGTTTTATGCCTAGCATCTTACAGCATAAAAACAGAGGCTGACCTCTTTGCTATGAGGTTTCCTGTTGGGTCATTTCTGCTGCCACTAAGCACTGTTCTCCCCAAGCTCTAACCTGAGCATAAGATCTTTGCTCTTTATGTGCTGCTGCTACAATAGACATCCTGCCCCTGTGCGGGTCCTATTTAGTGCTGAGGACAAGAAGACAAGTCTGGTCAGCCACACCATAGGGAATAAGGGACTATACCCAACCACCAGCATCCACCTTCAAAATTCCAGGTCCTGATACCAACCTCCATCAGGAAGCTGCCCCTCACCTGCTTTTGGGCTCGCCCTCTTGCAGTTCAAAGCCTTGCTGTCCACACCAGGGCTCTTGTCCACTTTAACCTCATCCAAGGTGCTTTTGAACTCCTCCTCTCTGTCGGTCTGGTCCTCAGCAGCTGACTCGCTGGCCGACTGCTCCGACAGGGTTAGGTTGAGGTCCGTGCCTATCTCGCTTGGGAGGCTTTGGACCTTCTCGGTGTCTGGGGTGGTGGCCTGGGTCTCCAGCATGGGCAGCTCTGTCTTTCCCTCGCTGTGGCTCCCTTCACAGTCCTTCTGCTTCTGCAGCTGCTCTTTCTGCAGGCTACGCTGCTTCTTACGGAATTTGGCTCTCCGGTTCTTGAACCAAACCTTCAGTGCCACAAAAAGCAAAGGGGAAAACTGGTGAGAATCCTGCTTAGTGCCAGATTAAGCATCAGTCACCCCAAGTAATGACGTACTGCAAGCCCAGTGTGCCCACGTGGCATTCCACTTTGTTGGATCTTAGAGCTCTACCTGTTTTCAAGGCTTCGACACATAGCACAACACTATATTTTAAGAAATGACCATCCTTTATGTTGATTCTTTAAGACACTCCACTTGTGGTGTTTTTTGTTTGAGTTTTTTTTTTTGTTGTTGTCATTGTTCTATTTCTAAATTGATCAGGCATTTGCATCCGGCCGGAATGTCTCATATCTGAAACTGATGACATTACATTGGCTTGCACGACAGTGCTCTGTTAGTTTAGAAAATAATCTGGTTATGAATGTACCAAAATTATGGCAGAAACACTCAAAATAATTAATTACAGACATATGCTTCTATCTGGGAACTGAATTTAAGGAAGGAGGAACGAATCTGTGTTTTTCTAACCTAAATCAGTACAGTGGATTGGAAACAAAACATTTGCGTATCTTGTTAGTGTTCTTTGTTTAGTTAGATGAGGAAACAAGAATTTTGGAGGACAAAATGTCTCTACATTTGTACAAATGAACTAGTTTTTTTCACTACTTATCTACTTCACACTAAACAACTTGCTATTCAGTGTTTTAAAACCCAGCAGTGCAAGAACCTTCCCACCAGAGGTTATGAAGCACATTGCACTAGTCGAAATTAAACAGAAAAACATACAACACAAACCCAAACCTTGGCCTGAGATGTTACAAATATTGACACTGGTGGAAAAGAGCAGCTGGAATTACTTGGGTTTCTGCTCTTCTGAGAAAGCCAGAAAAGCCTCACAAATAAATAAATAAGTAGACTTCTGTTGATGTTTCTAAAATTTCCCCCAAAGAAATGTGAAAGAACAAATGAAAACCAATGTACGCTTCAGACAATCCTAAATCTAAAAAATGTGCGTGCGGATTAAGAATTTCTTTAGCAGATGTATAACAACAGATGATTTCACCCCCCTCTGTCTCCACCCTCCTCTTTGACAACTTCGCTACTCCAAAATCTTTAGTTACACTGGAAGGATCTTGAAATGCTCCTGGGATCCCCACTATATTCTTCTAAACATCCCCACTCATAGTACCACAGAATATCAGTACCTGAACTCTGGCTTCAGGTAGGTTTGTGCACATGGCCAGCCGCTCTCTCATCACCACATCTGGGTAGTGAGTCTTCTGGAAGGTCTTCTCCAGCGCCTCCAGCTGTTGGGCGGTGAAGGCCGTGCGGCTTCGCCTTTGTTTGCGGTGCTGGGATCCATAACGTGCCTCCAAAATGATGTCTTGAAATGTACAGCCGTTGGAAGAAAAGAAAAGTGGTCAGTTTAATTATTGGAATTTGTATGCTGACAGTTGAATAAAGCATAGGTGAACACCAGAACATTCCAAACATTTTTTTTCATGGCTCTAGATCTAGTAAAACACATACACACATTTTGTTGGTTAATTGAGGTGTTGCAGGTGATAAAACCTCTCACTAGAAAGCTTGTTCTGGAGAGGGAACCTATTTCTATGGCAGCTATAGAAACTGTTGAGACTCCAATGCTAAATTTGTTTGAAACAAGCCAATCTGTTCCAGCAGCAGCAGAGCAGGACATGCAGGTGCCCAGACCTCACTGTGGCATAAATAAAGTGTCTTTCATTAAGAAACACAATTAAAAACAAGGTGGGGATATTCACCACTGCAATCAGAAAAGGGGCCTAACATTATGTGTCGTGTTCTCCTTAAAGCCAAGGGCTAAGCTCCTGCAAGCTTCACTGTCGCCATAAGGTGCTGATCAGTGGGAAGAGTACATGCAGCTTGAGCACAGCTGCCTCTGGCTCATTTTGTTGGCTGCAGCTGCCTTAAAAGTCGTGCATCTTCCCAGAAACCAGCCTGAATTGGATCTTCTTTAGTGTCTCTTGTGTAGCTCACTGTAGTTATCAAGGCATGATATTGGAGTGCTGTTCTGGGTTACTGAGTGCAGATACTCTCCAGCATCTAGGGTGGAAACACTAGCCAGGACCAAGTCCAAGTCCAATCCCATTGACTGCAAGCCTAGGACTCATGTGCTGAGCTCTTCTCAGTAGAGAAGCCACTCACAAGTCTGACTTTGCAAAGTGTGCTTGCGAAATCACAGGCAAAGAAATTCAGACTGGGGAAAATCTGAAGCCAACAGTACAGGGCTTATTATTTTACCAGAGGTGTTATTATTGCACAACAGTTAGTGGGAGTAGAAAATCCCAAATCAATGAAAATAAGTTACTTGATTGAGGGGAGGGGA
>JANRGW010003256.1:47808-68832 GCA_024733675.1 Psilopsiagon aymara
AAGAAAAGAAAAGAAAAGAAAAGAAAAGAAAAGAAAAGAAAAGAAAAGAAAAGAAAAGAAAAGAAAAGAAAAGAAAACCTTTATTATGCAAGTTGGGACACACTGTGCTACAGCGTTGGAATGAAATAGTCTGGCAAGAGGTTTGTTCTCAAAGAGGAAATGCAGAAAGAGCAGTATCTGGTATCATTTTTAATTCAGTTAAGAATGTGACTTCTAGTAGAAGGGAGGAATGAACACACTCGAAAACAACCTAACACGGAAGAAAGCTGGCATTATCAGCCTGCAGAGCCAGATGAAGGCTCTTGCTGCTGTTTATTTGTGCTTTTGTCACGAGCACTGTGGTATGAATCTAAACAATAAAACAAAACCTGCTGTCAGGCTAGCCCTAGAACCACACAGCCAGGTTCCAAATACATTGTCTAAAGAGCGCAGCAAATCAGCTTCGCACTGCTCAAACATTCCTCTTCCAAACTTCCAGCTGTTTCATTCTAGGTCAGCATTTGCGGCGCCTTTCTGAGCAACTGCCAAAGCCATGTGGTTTTGGCAAGCTGGAAAAGACACGATCAGGCTAAAGGTCTTCAGCCAAATACGATATAGTGTTGGTTGCATACAAGAGACTCTTGTGTTCAAGGTATCGGATCAACCCCGATTTAACTTGGGGAGTTAAAACACTGGTAATAGCTGCCTCTTTGAAGGTAGAGACCATCCCTGATGCACTCAGATGCAGCACACAGAGCAGCCAGGAGAGGAGAAGGGATGTTCCAGCATAAGAAATTGAAGCTATCCCGAGATATTTTACAAAGCTAACATTTGTGCTTCAAGTACAAGACACCAGGAGAAAGGACACTGGTTAAACCCCCTACCTGCAGGCTGGAATATTCCTGAATTCCTAGAGTAGAGGTTAGACCTACAAGTTCCCCAGAGGCAGCAGCTCATGCATTAAGTTTGGCCACTCCAACGAGAGCCAACCAGCGATTATTTTAATGTTTTAACTATGTTTTCAGGCTTTGTGCACGAAGGAGAATATAAATTACGGGTGAGGCTTTGCAGTTACAATCAGAAACCTCTGTTTTCTGACTTAAGGTCATTTGCTTTTGTGCTGCTTTATTCTGACTGTCCCTGGAAGGCAAATGAGATCTATAACCTGCACTGAAAGATATTCAGACGTAACACGATGTGAAGCAACTGCAAAGGAACCAGCTTGTAGGTATATAATGCTTACCCTGCTAATGATAAGCAGAGAAGGGGACAATGGGATTTAATTTGGAAAGTCTTCCAGGTGGGATATTAATTTTAAAGATACTATGTCAGGAAATCAATTGACACTCCCAGTCAAGAACATGAGAATAACTTTTTTACTCTTGTTTTATCTCCCTCTGCCTTACCATAGATTGGGTCAAAGACAGGAAGTCCTCCATGCTCTGCTGTAAATGATGCAGATGAAGACAAAAATCTTTCAAGAGGAAAAGGGCATTTTGAGACCCAAGGTCTGCGAGGCATATTGCAGAGTTCAGGACCATCTACTCCCATCTGACCACCTATATGCTGAAAGGATGAGGGAAGGAGGGGATGGATGCCCAGGATAAAGAAAGTGCTCAGCTCTCATCAGTCCACAGCCCAGCAGTAGAGCCAGGATTAGAGTCCAGATATCCTTGATCCCACTTTGATTCTTTCTTGATGAGGACAATGACTCCCAGCTCTGCCACACAGCCCTTCAGAGATCCTACATGCCACAGTGAGCGGTCTAAGAAGCCATGTTAAGGATGTCATTCCTAGCAGCTGGATAAGGGAACATTGCTGGCATGAAGATTTGAGAGTTCACTGATTCAAAGAGTCTGACACCTTCACCGCCATGCCTTTGTGGGCTACCCACCTAGAAGGACAATCCCAAAACTTCTGCATCCTTATTCTGGCTTAAGCACTGTCTCTTAAATTTAGCCCACTAAAGTTATCTGGATAAGTAATTATTCTCCACCTACTCTGGGCTGGAAGGAGTCACTCTACGTTTTTGTTTTCCTTTAGCACCAGATAACTTCAGAAAGGTATCTTAAAGCAGATGTATAACTTTCAGACAGTCAGGGAAGATCATTCCATTGTGGGAAGGCCTCTAGAATCGTACCTATGGTAACTTTTTGCTTTAGCTCAAGTAAACTGGTTGTCAGGTCTTCTCTAACACACTGCATCCAAGCCATGACCAGAACTGTGATAGTGCAGCTGTTGACCATTTGCATTGTAGTAGCCTCTGATGATGTCAGCCAGGTCTGGGTTCTTTGTGTTAGGCTGAAATCTAGAGCAGATATGTTTGCCTTACCATACCAAATATTCTCAGGTCTCCACCAATTATTTTTGAACAATTCCACCTACCAAATGATAAAATGCTACCTGGACTTTGCACTTCTTTATTATGACAGTATCGATGCAGTTCCTGCCTAACTGTCCCACCATCAACAATGCTGTATAAATAACACCCTTTAGGTAAAGTCATATGTGACTTTCTTTGAGCCTGAAAAAACTTCTTAAGGAAGATAAAATACAAAAGCAGCAGAGAGGGAGACAGCAGGACCTGCAAGAAAGCATCATCCAAGTGAGGGTCTAGGATCCCCAGAAGAGAAATAGGTCAAGGTAAGACCCAAAGAAGATTCAAATGAAGATCATTTTCCAAGGTGTTCGGTAAGACAAGAAATGGAAAATAGTTGCAAGAAGGGACAATAAGGAAGAACAAGCTATGGTCTGGGGTGGCAGGAGATGGCTGTTAGGGAATGCAAGTCTCGGGACCCTCAATGGGGAAATCTAATTCACTGCATGCTTATATTCATTGTGCTCTTATTTTCTAACAAGAACATAAAATATTCTATTTTTTTGTCTGCTTGTTAAAACACATTTCAGTGTGTTTTTAGTTCTCCCTTTTCAGTCCCACACAATGGGGCTGCATTCCTTCTCACCCCCGGGCTCCCCAGCCATCAGAGGCCAGTCTGCAGTGAGGCACAGCAGTCCACTGGCAGCCAAAACAGGAGGGCACGTATCACATGCGGATCTTGGCCACATGGCCAGCACTGAGGGGCACACCATGCCAGGGGGCTGTGTCACACTCCATATCCAAAGGAGAGTTTCACTCAGTGCAAGCAACAAGGGTTCTTTTCCCCAGGGAATGGCAAAAGCCACAAGTTGTTCTTACCAGCCAGTCTCTCTGCCAGGGTGAGGGCATGCACTGAGGGCCTGTAGTCAGGGGCATGCTGGGCTTGCTGAGCTGCCTGCTGATGGAGGTTGTACATGGCACTCAGCGAGTTCATGGCGTGGAGGGAGTAACCGTTCACTCCATAGTGCTGCATGGTGACATAAACCTGGAAAACAGCAGTTAGAGGAGAGAGGTGCTTAAGAATGTGCAATTCCAGTGTCCTGGTGTCTCAGCAGAGATTTGGAAATGCTGAGCTCAAACTTAGACTGCTGCATGCAAGGCTCAGTTCCAACCTCCCAACTCCAACAGGTTCTGGGACAGGAATCAAAATACCTCCTGTAGACCTAAAGCAACGGCAGCACCAGACAAGCTTCCAAGCTAGAGACAAGCATCTGACTATATCCCACTCATGATATGCTGAAGAAAAGATGGGAAAGAATTTTTTTAATATATCATAATGATATTTATCTTATTATTGAGATTTTCAATGAACTGACCTAGCTCCATCCCAGGACTAGCTGGAATTTTGTCCCTGTCATTGCCTACAATGGGCTGTTCCATAATCCCATCGCTGTAATGTTAAATAACCTTTCTTATCTGAACTCGCTCATATGTAATTTGTTTCCATTCATTTTTCTCAAAGTTCTTCATAACAAAACACAAATGGTACAGGAAAAAAAAAAAAAAAAAAAAAAAAACAACCCACATGTGGTGTAAAAGAAAATAAATCTGTAGCATAATAGGACCACAAATGTTATGGCTAAAGAGGGAATTAAGGTTTGCAATAAATACTGATGTTTCATAGCTCAATAGCAAGGAAATTATTTCAAAAAACAAATGGCTTTTTTTTTTCTGGTGTGGGCTCTGCGTGAAGCTTCAAGCTGTTTTTCTTCACAGACCATCTGTAAAACTGAGCTCATATTGATCTCAAAAGCTGAGTGATGCTTCATAAATCCCTGTTATAAATGAGTGAGGGCCTCCAGGATGCCATTTCTGCAGCTTGTAAGACATCGGAAAGGAAGTTGTGAAACACTTGCTGCAAAATATAATTCTTAAAACACCATTTACATCAGCAACTCATCATCTGGGAAGTCAGTGCAATGAATGAATGAATGAACATGAAGAGAAAAAGGTCCAGCTGGACTAAAATAAGGAAAGCAGACAGGTTATCTAGGCAACCTCTTAGAAAACACTGATCACTGGAGGGAGGTGGTTCAACTCCTGTGATTTTAGGCGAAACCTGATGCATTGAACAGCAGAAATTTGGATAAACAATTATCTGTTGTTTTTTCTACACAAATGAGGAAAGACCTTCATTTTGTCCTCTGTAGGATTTACATCATGGAGGACAGATTCTCATTAAAGAGGAAGGAATGGAAGCAATTTGATCCCACTACCCATTCCGCTCTGAATTGCTGCTCTCTCCCGAACCATCTTGATGTAGGAAGCACAACCATGGAGTGACGTTGTTCAACATCCAGAGACCAAGCTGTAGCTCCTGGGAAAATCAGCTGAATTTTGCCCTGTAGGGTCTGGCAACGTTCTGGGGCACCTTCTGGCTTCACCCTCCCAAGTGCCACTCCATTGCGGTACCCAGGAATGCAGGAGGAAAGCGTGCAGCTAGAGTTTGGTCATTCTGCCAGCTCAAGAATGGTCTTCATTGCTTTGGGATGGGTTTCTGGTTTAGACTGAGGGATTCTACGATTCTGTGTCATGAGTGACAGTGTTGCCTTTGGGATTGTCTTCTCAAAGAGGCTGCAGTAATTATAAATGAATAATTTGGGAATCTAGCACTCAGCCTCATTCTTGTTTCCCAGAGTCCCCTGTGATCTGCTACCACATCATTTCAGTGCCAAGAGCACTGCTGGCTGGCGACAAATACAGGTGCATTCACATCATAAAGGCCTTATACACACCCCGATGCCATCCTCATCTGTTTTGTGTCTCCCCATTCACCCATCCTGGATTCACTCCCCAATTCCTTAGTTTTAGGTTCAAAGACAGATCAGTGGCTATCCAGTGCCTACATACAATCATAGAATATCTCAAGTTGGGAGGGATCCTCATCCCACCTTGCTCCGCACAATGCCAGCGACATCCTTATGGCCCATGAAGAATGTTGCTGGTCACAAAATTTACTACCACATCCTGTGTAGAATTATAAGAAAAAAACCTGCCTCATACTTGTCCTACAGACCGACAATTTTTATATGAATAGCTGATAAATTGAAAAACACATTTAAGGGTGCCCAAGATATATTGTAGCTAGTTCTGGAAAGCAGGGAAAATCAGATCTGTTTTGTTTCATGGTATCCAGGCAATTACTCTTTGAATTCAGAATGCTTTATTTCAAAAATTGCCCTAGTTTTTAGAAAAGCAAAGACAACCCCAGACCAAAATAATAACCTTCATCTATATCCTTAATGGATTGATTCACTCTAAGAGGAGAGAAAGCCTATACTATTCTAAGCTGAACCACTGTGAAAATAGATATTTTTGGCTCAGATGCTGGCCTAAACACAAGAATGTCATAGATCTGCTCTCATGGAGCTTAGGAAAGACCTGAGCAATGCCAAAATTGTCTTTTTGTTCTCTGCTCAAGCTGAGGAGGGACTTCACATGCCAACAGAACATTGGCATTTCAGTTTTCCCCACAGTGGGTTCACAGTGAAATTACAGCAGGGATGTTGCTTTGCTGATGGTGGCTCATGATGAGGGACCAGAACATGCCCCAGTGACATGCACCATTGTTGTGGCCACAGAAGACACCCTGCCATGATACCTAGGGAAGACCTGCAGGTCTGTGACCTGGACTCTACCACAGATGGTTTTGGTGGTGTCTGTGGAGCAGCCTTACCACATCTTTGGCATGGTTCATTTCCAAAGAGCATCATTGCACCCCAGCCTATGGCAGTGTAACATTCAGCAAACACCAGGCTGGCTCAGTGGGCAGCAGTGCTAAGCCAGACTCCAGCATCAGCAAGACCACTGCAGCCAGTGAGAGTTGTTTGCTGCCTTGCTTTTGCAGTTCAAGAGCAGACTGCCTTTTCTGGCTAGCACAGGCAGTGAAACAGAGGTTTGCAACTTCATGTTGCCTCCTCGCTTCCCAACCCTTAACTTAGTGAACCAGCTGGCTGGTTCCACCAGCTTTGGCCAGCAGTGCGGAGATGTCAAAGCTTAAGTTCCTGCATGTTTTGTGGAAATCATTTGAGGACACAAAACCTACTAACAGTCCTGGGCTGCTGCCAGACCTCTGTCCTTAACAGGCACTGGAGAATTCACACCAGGGCTCAGCCTTGTAGGAGATACATGGGAGGCCAAGAGTCTTTGACTCCCAACTCACAGAAATGCCTGTATCTTTCCTAATCCCCCTTGCATGACATTGGTTGTGTACCAGGCTGGCACACTAAGGGAAAAATGAAGAGGGAGAGGAGAGGAATTTTCCCATACTATACAGACTTCCAAGGACACTGGCAGTGATGTTGTGTCTGGAGCTCAGTGTTTCCACTGAAACACTTGCTCCGGGAAGATTTCAGTTTCTTTGATTGTTATAAGATGCTTTTATGTGTACGTGTGTGTCTGAACAAACTCTTCTGGGTGGCCTAGAAGAGGCTGCATCAAACAAAAAATAAAGAAAATAAAAAGCAGGGGACTTGATGGTGGACTCAGGATGAGAGTCGATATCCATCACAGCTTTGGTGATGACTGCCTGGCATGCTGTGGTGCAGACAACAGGCAGAACTTCCTACTCACTTGTGCAGCGAATGTATCATCCCAGATTCAGTATAAAAAAATGAGAGAATTTACTGAGCAAGACTGTTCAGTCTAGCAAGCAAAGTTAACTGAAACCGCAAACAGCTCCTGTTTAACCATCAGCTCCGAGCACACTTCACCCCCAATAAATTAAATATTTAAAAGACATCATGCAGCAATTTTTTTTAATGGAGGAAGCCATTCGTCAAGCCACTGCCGTGTTTCACAAGCTGTCGAATAGTGCTTACACTGGTTAAAATAATCTTTATATTTCATTAAGCAACCAAATAAGCTGATCCCTTCCCACTGGCTGTATAGATGGTTTTAATTTTCAAAATCTGCAAATGCATCTTTTATGTCTCTGGGTGGCTGGAGGGCCGCAGGAACAGCCACAGCTGGGAGGAGGATGAGAGCAAAGTTTGAGCTTCTGCTTTATGGAAAGGTACAGGCTAAGAGCAGCTGGGAGAGTAATGTAGGGTCTATCCCAAAAGAAAGGGGGTGCATCACCCTGATTTTCTGCATCACAGATCACTGAGAGTTGAGAGTGGTGTAGAAAGGAGTTTGGAGCTGAGAAAAGGTGCAAGAAAACCATAGGTGAGAAGAACATCTCTCTATGGGGTGAGGCTAGCCTGGGTTTGTCCCTGGCTGAGACCTGAGGGCTGATCCTGCAATATTTGCCCAGCACAGGGGGATGGATATCTCCCTGCAGCGCCTAGGGGTGGTGGTTTCCTTCTGCATGACCCCTCTAGACCACATCAGTGACTCTCTCATTCCCGGCATCAAAAGACTTGCTTTCCCAGCTTTCCATGTTTTGCAGCACCAGGCTGTGAGGTCTCTGCTCTGCCCTGTGCTGGACCCTGACAGGGTTTCCACTCCTTCTGCATTTGCAATCCTGGCATTACTACCTCAGTCCCAAAAACTCTCCTACGGCTTTTACGTCGTACTTAAGTCTTCACCATGGAAGTTGAATGGATGCTGAGCCCATTTTTCTTCCCAAGTCTATAGGGAAGAGATAGGTCCTTCTAAGATCTGTCCCCACAGAGAGGATTTGGGGTTCCTCTTAGCTTTAACTGCTGCTGGCTATGAGAAAACCAGGTTTCTCCATCATCTGCATTGCCTAAATGCAGGCAATGTAGGTCCCTGCCCATCTCAGACTAATCTAGAGAGGCAGATCACTCTTTATTCAGCAATTGCCATTTAATCTGACACCAAACAATTTACACACTTACCAGCCAAGACTGGGAAACCCGTTATCCTGGAGCAAAGCAGCATTACTCCAGCTGCAACGTGGCTCCCATCCACCCATTCCCAACACTGGCCTTGAAAACCTCAGGTTTCCATAAAGTCATACAGCACAAGACTAGTGCAATTTACTGTATACCACTTACTGGTGTAGTATATTCGTGAAATTTGGCCGTGGGCTTTAATATTATCAGCTTTGGCTTCTCAACTTTTGCAAAAGGCTTTAAATTTCCCCTATTTAACTGGCAATTCATTTTGTATCCAGGCACATAATTTTGTCCTGAGACAAGAAGAGGAGAGAAACATGCATTTCCTCACCAGGTAAAAACTCCTGTTCCTACACTGCAGCTTGTGTTTGTGTGTTACTGAAACAGATCTGGGAATAATAAAATGTCTTTTAAAAATGAGATATTGAACTTTTCTTGTAACAAAACATCTCTATTTTCCCTTCTATAAGGGAAAAACAAGAAGACAAAACCACAAAACCCAGCCTGCAACTGTATTAACTGCACCCAAAAATTTGAGGTCAGAGACATATCCTGCTCGCTCCTCTCCTCACTTCACTCCCTTACACCACCTCTTAAAACATGATCACTCTGTACCTGGCTTCACCTGCCAGTCACACACAAGACCTTTAACAAAGAACTGACAAAACTCATTAAAGGAGAAATATCTACCACTGCATCCTGCAAACTCAAGTATCACTTGTGATGTTTGTCCCCATGCTGAGGTGCCCTAACAAGGACATCAATGGCAGCTCCCTGTGCCAATACTGCTCCAGGAAAAAGGAACTTTAAACCAAGACAGTGGTTTTGCTCAAGTGCATTGTACTGGAGTAACACACCCTCTTCCTCCCAGATATAAACTGAGTTGAGTTGGAGGAATTTTCTTCAATAGCATATTCTGACCAGTTTTCCAAGGCAGAAGTAAAATAATGCCCAGGGCAAGATGCGTGCCCTTCTCAAGCAAACACTCTTGGGTGAGATGAGTTTGAGGCTGGATGTAGGACTCAAAGCTTTGCAGGGGCTTTCACATTTTCTCTTTTCCCTTTAGTTGGTCCCTCAAAAAACCTGAGTGATCCCCCCAAAAGTGCTGAGACTAAATTCATTGACCTATACAAGAACTCAGTTGCCATATGAAGAATGGGGTAATAAAACCAATGAGTTAAAAAGGCTTAATTTCCGAGAGAAGTCAAGAAGAGGATCTTCTTCAAGTCTTTTTCAAGTCGTTTTCTTCAAGTCTGTTTTTGAATAGTGGGCACTGTGGGGTGCTATCATCTCACTTAATCTGTCCAGAAATTGGGAAGCTTGGTGATGGAGTGGGGTTTCTTCATGTGGGAAATATGTTATACTGAAAAAATCTACATGTAGACATTGGCAGCTCCCTGGAAGAGTGAATTTCAACACCATAGTTCATTAGTGATAAAGAGAGACTCACTAGAGATGCATTTGAAGTTTGGAAGAGCTCAGCATTGCCTTGAGTGTGTGCCCTAATGCAAGACACAGCTTGAGCATAGGAAAAGCATCAGTTAAAAAAGATAAATCATTAAAGAAAAGTCTGTTTCTCTTGTCTGGTGTTCGGGGTCCTGCAGGTGATAGAAATAAATAGAAGCAGCCCCATCACGTAAAAAGAAAAGTTGTGGTTCTCCAGGCCGGGAGCTGCTCAGGCGGTACAAATCACTACTCGTGTTTATGCAAAGCACAGGAACCCGTTGTTCGTTACTAATGGGGAATATCAGCAAATGGTTTGTGCTAACAACATCCCCCTTATTACCGCTGGCAATAATCATCATCAAAAATAAGATCGCAACAAAATATTTCTCCCCCCGCTCCTGGAGCTGTTCTGCTTTATGATTTTATGCTTTGAGTCCTTATTCAGAAACACTTTAAATCAGCAAGATAAATAATGCATCTCTGTCTCCGCTTATCTAACAGCCTAAGAAAATAGGCTCACTCTACACACAGACATGGGTTTTATATGTATTTTGTACTAAATGAATTACATACCTGGGGGTCCTGAATAAATGATCCTTGCAAGACGTTTTCTTCAATCTTTTATATATATATATATATATATATCCCTAAATCTTTAAGATATATAAAGGTCTAAAATAATGTAAAATAATAACCAGCCTGTTATAAATCAGTTTTGTTCCTCACGTGAGACTGCTGAATGTGTAAGGAAACAACCTCACCTTTGTAGTGGATGAAATACAAATAATTTGAAATACTGCAATAGATCATAGCTTCGCATTCAAACGTCAAAGTCCGAGAGCAACATGCGCCATAAAACCAGGCTTCCAAAGAACTTTTCTTATAAGTGAAATAAAGGAATTTGAAAACAGCTCTCAAAAAAAACAAGATTCCCAATTTCTGATCTTCCTGCAATATTTGTACACCTCTGTAAATCCTGGATTTAAAATCAGATAATTTCTTAGTGCAGAGTGAGATCTTATTTAGATCTGGTCTGGTTAAACAAGTCTCAACCCACTGAGAGCAAAACCTGACTGATTTTACCAATTCTTGTGGCTCACGTTCAGCTACTACTGCTGACCTTGGTATAAATGAAAAAGATCTTTTCTCCTAAAACCAGGAGGTTTGCTAGGAGATAAAATTTGGAAATACTTCCAGTTAGGGACAGCACCAAATTTTTTGGGTAGACCTTGCCAAATAATTTCCTCAGCCAGGGCTGCAATGCTGAAGAGCACAGCAGTTGTATTTGCAATCTCATCTATTTGAAGCAGAAACATAACAGGTTGTGAGTTTCATAAAACAAACCTCAGAGCATCCTGCTGAGACAAGGAAGTTTTACTGTAGTGCTCTACGAACTCACACACCAGCTTGAAAGCAGCTCAGGTGACAGGTCCTGGCTAGCAGAGGTAGCTCTCATCAGCTGCTGTGATTTTTATTTAAGGCTTTTCTGAAACCAACATTCTCCCCCTCCGCCCTTCAAAGCCCCAGATAACAGATCCCAATGATTGATCAGACAGTTCCCTGCAAAAGACTTTTCCAGTGCCTCTGTTTGCAGGGACTTTCTCCAAAGAGCAGGTTGGCAAGGTTCAAAATAGGATAAAATAAAACAAGAGACACTCTCAAAGTCTACTTTTGAGCCAGGCATGAGTTTTAAAGCTTGGAGCCCAGCAATTTGCAGCGTAGAGCCAGGATGGGGATCACTAACCATCACTGGTGTTAAATCTCTTGCTTGCTGTGATTTACACATGACAATCAGTGTTTACAGATCAAATCAGTATAAACACACCTCCCTTCTCCCTGTCAGAGTAGTGCTCAGTGAAAGCTCTTGGCATTTATCTCGAAGCAGAAACATTTTCCTTGATAAATAAGAAAAACTCCTAATATGAACATCACTTTGACTTGTCTCAAGATCTCATCCTCCTTCCAGCTTTGTGAAGAACTACTAAAATGATGAATTTTAGATTTCTTATGGTTAATAATGCAATGGAAGCCAAACCCTGCAGCCCAGAGTGACCCTGAGGAGCTTGGAGTCCCTACAGCCCAGCTCCAACAGCATTACTGCTGCACACTGCACGTCAGTGGATGTGGACTGCAGCAGCATCCCACTGCAGGCAGGCTCTCACATACCCACGCTGCCCGTCTGTTCCCACGCCTTGAGACCTTACAGCTTCTTTGCCTCCACACTGGTGCTGACTCGGGGTAACCTTATAGCACCATGCAATCAAGCTACTGAATTCACAAACAGCTTTAATTGTTTAACTTGGGAGCTTACATGCAAGGAAAAAAAAAAAACCCGACCAACAAGTACTTTCCCTCCTCACTCTTTCCAAAACAAGCATGTTTCTGGCTTGCTGTATTTGCACGCAGTTTGTCTGGCTCAGCCCTTCTTCTCACTTCTGTGAAAATGGCTTTGCTTGAGAAGCATCACTTTGTTTGTCTTAATTCTGGTGAAGAGAACTTTCCAAAGCAGACAATGGGAGAGGTCCAGACTTCCCAAACTCTGCCCTTCTTCAGGGCTGCTGGCGGCATGAGGGGTGGCTCACTGCTTGCTCTCTGCCCCCAGTACAGTTTTGCCTGTGGCATATTTGATTGCAGATGGCTTGCATGAGCAAATTGACTGACTTAAAGACAGCTCCTTGGAGCTGCTGGTGGTGTTCAGCAATCTCCACTCTCTCTGGAAGATGGACCAATGTCCTGGAAGATGTTACTCATGACAAGGTCTCACTAACAGAACAAGATCTACAGTTCTGTGTCAAAATATGGTTTTAAGACATTTAGTGACCAGGACCCTCTGTCTATCCTGAGCACCACAACCACAATACTGATCTTACAATCTCACTCTGAGCCCTATCATGAGAGCTCAGTCACGGAATGACATTCCCAGTTCCTCTCCTGCTGCTCTAAGGTGCTGCCAGCCAGGTAGCTGGACTGCCAGAAAGAATGTACACTTGCTCCCAGCAATTTCCAGCTTGACACCTCAGCTGAGATGCTGGGCTTCAAGGGCAGCGAGAGGGATGAGGCATGGAGGGAGGGCAATTTCTCCATCCACCATCAACATTCACCAAATAAACATAAGTTGGAGCCCTAAGTTCTGGGTGTTTAACTGAGAGCAGTTAGATATTCACGTAAGGAGAAGAGTGCAATGTGTCTTTGTGAATCACAGTGATTTGCCCTGTGTCATTGGAGTTTAACCCAGTTGGCACAATATGACTTTCCTAGGTGCTCTTCCAGCTGGTTAGCTGAAAAGTGCAATTTTGCTTGAAGCTGATTTTTGGGAGAGCAAGCAAACTTCAAAGGAGACAGAAGTTGAGAGCTGTTTCCGAAAGTACAGCTGGAACGTAGATTTTTTGCATGCAGATGGTGCTTGTAGCCCTCAAAATTACAGTCACAAAACACATGATGGCAATTGCTTCTGCTCAAGCTAAGATCAGCTACAAGGCAAAATGACAGAAAAGTCCTAACTTAGTCAAAAAGAAATAAACAATAATATTGAAAAGCAGCTCCAGCAAAGCATGCAATTGTAGGGCATTTGTAATACCTTAAAAGAATTAAACCAGAAGTTTTAAGTTTTCCTTCTTTACAAGCGATAAAACTAATTTACTTCCTAATGTTAAAAAAGCTATCTGAATTCAGTGGCATTTATTAGGAAGGGGTGGAGCAGGGACAAGACTTATGCCACTTTAAAACAAGGCCATGAACTGGAGTTAGCAGGAAAGATGCCAGGAGCTGGGGAGCACAGCAGGTACATGTAACACTTCGTTTCCCATAGGCACTTGGATCCATACACTGAAGTGCAGTTGCCAAGGTAAGCAATATATTTTGGCCACCAGCAGGTGATCTGTGTTTTAAAGAGCTGTGCACTGTAAAGCAGGCAGAGCAGCTAAATATCCACTGGGTTTTGTGGAAGGATGTGTGGTCCTTCAGCAGAAGTACATTTCTCCATCTTGGGCTAACACGCTAAGAGGATGCAGAGCTGCTGCCTGCTCATTCCCCTGGTGCTCAGTACAGTTGGTGTCAAATGGTTGAAGACACCACTTTTCTGCAGCTCCTTTTGTGGAGCATTTTCTGCCCTGAGAGCCATCAGCTTGCCTCCTCTCTGAGTTCCCAAGCATCCACACATGCGCTTTAAGTTCTAGCATCTGAACGGTTTTAGAACACCATTTCTCCAGTCAATGTTTGCTCTGGCCACACAGAGGCTGCACTTGATCCTAAAAGAGTTGTGCCAGCAGCTACCAGGGAGAAATCACGTTTCTCTTGTGGTGCTTTCACAACTCCTGGCTGTAAGCATCCATTTCCCACCCTTTGGAGAACTGCTGGTCCATCGTGGTCCCAGCCCTCCCTCTGAGACTGTCTCTGTCCCAGGAGCTGTATCTGTACTTGATCTGCTTTAGAAAACATACGGACTCTGATTCAAAGCCTGATGAAGTCAAAGGGGGGGGGGGGGGGTATTGGAATCCATTTCAGTAGCTTTTATTCTGGAACAGAACAGCAGGAAAAGACCCATGATTTGGCTAACCTCGGTGCACCAGGAATTATTTCCTGGTTATTTTGCTGCATTTCAGACTTCTCCACTGTCTTCACAACAAGCACATTTTGATGGATGTGTCCCTAAAGCAGGTTAGTAAATCAGCAGTTGCATAGGATTGGAAAATTCGGGCTGTATTGAATGTGTTCTTCAGTGTTTTTTCTACTTGTGGTTTTTTTGCCAAATGAAGCCAGGTAGCTGTAAGCATTTCTGTTCGAACATGATTGGTGGCAATCAGCACTAAATATTTTAAATGGCAACTGACATTCACCAATGCCTCAGTAGAAGCGTTTCCAACGTGACGAGCTGAATTTCGTGATGACCCTGAAAAAACACTGAGAGAATAACTGGCGTCTTAGGAAACACAGGATACTTCTAGCTGAAGGGTGTGCCCGTCGCTTCACCACAAAACTAGTAGGTAACCACATCAGAGCTTGGTCCTGCACCTTCTCTGCAGCACTTTTGTTTTGGCAGGGCTGATTCTGATAATGACAGAGGGAAGAGAAACTCTACTCTCTCCATCTTCTTTTCATCTGACCCCCCTCTTCCTCAGTAAAAAGTTCTTTCAAAGTATAAAAAACACCGGGAACAAAACCCACTGCAGTCACTTCCTCTACGACTGTATCATACAAAACTTGCCTGACCAGCCTGCCCTTCCCTCTGACCTGTGAGAAACTCCTCTGGCTCTATTTCTTTGACGCACACAGCTACCCCAGCACCAAGGAGAAGCCACATCTGCATCAACTCTGAAACAGAGCTGCGTCTTCTGAGACGGTGGTAAGTTCACTGCAGGAGCCTGCTGGTACGTATGAGCAAGAGGAGAATATCCCATTTACACATCAAGACCTCTTTAAATTAGCAGGGAAAGCTGGAAAGCCAATCTAAACTGGCTTCCTCTGGACTGACAGTGAGATTCTGGATGTATTTTTGCATTGAGTACATTGGTGTAATTTAATACAACCTCTCATCAGTCACGGGATGACTCCGAGTTGAAGTCACTCTCACCCTTTCAGGAATTTTCTGCCCTTACGGTTTTTAGTTAGAACGGAAAAACTGACCTTAAAAACACAACCTGAAAGCCAAAGGGTTGTACGTCCAAGTCTCGAAAGCTGGGGCAAAGGAGGAACTTGGATGGACTTGCATCAGCTTACGGGTGGAAAAGTGAGCGTGGAAGAGAAAAGCTAAACAATCGATGTGTCAGTTCTGAGATGTGGTCAAGAGAAACACAGTGCGGTGAGAAACTGCAGATTTGCTCTGTGCTTTCTACTGCAAGGTGAATGTGGACCAGGGAGGGTATAAAATCCGTCTTCCTCGGGGTGAGCCCGATCCTGATCTCCCGAGGACAGTGGGGCACCCCTTGGGGCTCAGCCTTTGCCCCCCATAGAGGACACTAGCACTCACTATGGACTTGAGACGACCCCGCAGCTACTGGTCAGCTGTCCACGGCTTAGAAACGCAAAGAAGGGAGGAAAAACAGCAACAGGGGTTGTTTGAGAAGCTGGGGAAGGGGCGCTCTGGAGATGACTCCTCAGCCCACCTCACTGAACACCGGCCAGGTTGGGAAGAGGCTGGCGATCCGGAACGGTCCCCTCCGCGCAAGGCAGGAGCAGATTCTCTCATTTGCTTTGTGCAGAGGTGAGAGGAGAGGGAGAGATAAAAAACCCCAAACCCTCCAGCCCTGCCTTTGGGGAAGCTGGAGGCTACTTCAGACAAAACTGTTATCCATTAACATCCAATTATCACTTGGTCCAAGCCATTAATTATAAATCAGCCTCCTAATTGGGATAATTAGCTCTCTGCTACTTAATGTAGTATGACTGATGCGTTTGGAAAGAAGGTAATCAGTTCATTTGTTTAGCGTTAGGAGAACAAATCCAACTCTCACGGTTTAATTTCAGCCTTAAGTCCACCCCCCTCCTCCCCTACCCCATCAGCATTAAAAGCTCTTCGCAGTCCCATTAATTGTTTGGGAACCACGGCGGGGCCGGGCAGAGCATCTCCGCAGGGTTTTCGGGAGGGCACCCCCGGCCGGGGATGCGACCGGGCCCGCCGCTTTCCGGGCCCCAGGGGGGAATTGCTGGGATTTAGGAGGGGAGTTAATGACAAGAGACGGGTTTGAACCCGAGCTCGACCCACAGGTGCTATCGCTGAGGAGGAATATAGGGGCTCTGTGGTCCTCATCCCCCCCCTCTCTTATAGAAACCAGTCTGGGGGGAGCGGAAGAACTTTCCTTCCTCCTTTTCCTTTTTTTCGATCTCCTTTCTCCCCCCATCCCCTGGATGTCTCATTAATGCCGGCTGCTCGGCTAGCCGCCGATAGCTGCGGGACATTATTAGATATTTATTACTGTCATTTACATGGAAAACTTGAGCTAACCAAGTGGAACTGGAGGCGGCCGCCGGAGGGGACGGGATGGGGCGGAGTGGGGCGATTTCTTTTCTTCCCCGGCGCTGGAACCGGAGCCGGCACGCAGCCGTTGCCCGGCCCGCTGGAGCGGAGGGTGCGGGAGGAGCCCCGCTGAGCCTCATATGCTCCCACTGGGAACTGAAAGTGTGGGACCCAGTTTCGGTGCCGCTTCGCTCCGCCCGCGTTTCGTTTCGAAAGTGATCGGGAAGCGCTCGGTGCCCGCATCCCACCAGGAAACGGGGGTGTTCCCCCTTCCGTCCTTCCTGCTGCCAAACCTTCCGAGGTGACCCTCGGGGAACCAAGGACCCGGGCTCAGGATGCACTGGTCCCTGCTCCTCCCCGAGGTCCTTGCCAGGAAGTAAACGAAAACAGCAACCGGAGAAAGCCGCCAGCAGCGGGGACCGCAGAGCGTTCCTTGCCCCTTCTTCCCACAAAAAGGGGCAACCACGGCAGGTCCCCGCAGTCAAACCCCATCTCCCCAGAAGGCGAAACTTCAAGGGCCCCGCTTTGGGGCTGGAGGAGCTTGTGTTCCGTCCTCTCCCCACGGCGGTACCCCCATCCCGGAGTGGTCACTCCCGCCGTCTCCTTGCCCTCTGCAAAGGGAACAGATCCCCGGTGTCCCATGCAGCAGCATCGAGCTGGGACACAGACTTTTTTTCCGCTCAAGTGCTGACTGCAGAGGAGCACCACCACCCCCACCACCCCCTTTCCTATCTGTTATCCTATGGCCCGAGGGGCGACTCTGGCGGAGATGTATGAGATCTCTTGCGGTAAAAATATGCATGCTGATCCCCATTTGGTTAGCCCAGTAATGGAGGTGTAAATAGGTTTCGACTGCGAAGCCCTTAATTTATCAAGCGATTCTGACAGCGCAGGTCCGGGATTTATATACCTCTTGAAGAGCGAGAGGAGGGGAGAAGCACAGATCGGCCCCCACAACTCCTTGCAGGCTGGTCCCCGTCCGTTTTACCGTCTAACCGCTCAAAGGGCTGGGGTAGGAGTGCGTAATTTTTCCTTCTAAAGGTTTCTCAGCGCTGCCAGAGTCTCGCCCTCTCTTGCCGTCCCTTCCTCGCCCAACTTCGAGAAGCACCAGAAAGAATAAACAACCCCCAAGGCCACCCCTAAGCGGGTCCATCGCCCGCCCCACCCCGTCGCTCCTACCCTCCGGCAAGCGCTCACAGGGCTGTGCGGCTTATTAAAATATCGTTATGGAAATCGCGAGGAGAAAGTTGCACTCTCCCCCTCTTCGGCTCCCGGCAGACGGAGAGATGCGCGTTCCCCACCTTTCGTCGAGCCGTGTTACACCACTCTTTTCCCCTGCCTAAATCCACACCGGACCGTGTGGTTAGGAATGAGCGAGGCCCTGGGCTGGTAGCTGGGGCTTTACTTTTTTGCCTTGTGAAGTATAAAGTACTTCATACAAAGCACAAATAAAGAGAACAGGAAGGGATGGGTCTTGCGCTGGAGCCCGGGTTTCCCCCCTTCAGCGGTGCGCGCATCCCCGCCAGCGGCTCCCCCCCTTTAGCCAACAAGCCCCAAACTCCTCTTATTTCCCCCCTGTATCCCCAACCTGCCGGACCCGCGCTGCCCGGGGCTCTGTGTGTGTGTGTAGGGGGGGGTGGTTCTTACCTGGAGCGGTGGCGAAGCCTCTCCACCCGCCGTGGGAGCGCGGCGCTGCGCCCTGTCCCTCCCTACTCCATCCGCCCGCGCTGCCTGCGCGCTGTCTCCGCGCCCGGCGGAGCTGCCATCTACCGGGAGGCAGCATTGAAGAAGGATTTTTAAAAGGAGCTTCATAGCGACCCGGGAGCTACCCAGCAAGATTTTCAATGGTCCTCCACCCTGTCAATCAAACCCGGGGCTGCTGATACACCCCCCCCACCCCTCCACCCCCAGCACTTCTTACCAGTCATTTACTCCAAGATGAGGTGTAAACGCCTGATTAAATCCCTGGGAGCGGGTGGGATGCCTGTAGAAGGAGGAGGGCTAGACCCTGGCCGGAGGGGACTGATGGGGTCTGTTGGGCGAAGAGGAGGGAAACCATATTCCCCCCTACACATCCCCTGCTCTGCACCGCGCTGGAACGGCCCCTGAAGTTCCTTTCTCTCCCCTACGGCCCCTGAGCGGTGGGGCTGCTGGAGATAATCTCCAGCGTTAATTACGGGAGCGCCGCTGCCCCCACCCTCCTCCGGGTACCCTCGTTGTCCCAGCCAAGTCTGCTGAACCATTTGGTTGCTCTTTTAAATAGGAGGAAGTGGAGGGGACACGACACAGAGAGATAAAATTGGGAATAGTGGTGGATCCGTATCCTGCCCCGTCGAGGCAGCTCCACTCGGGGCAGGGAGATAGGGCATGGTGGCAGCGGCCAAGGAGGGGCAGGCCTCGGGGCTTCGGAGGATCAAGAACCATCACTTAGCGTATCCCCCCGATTTTGTCTTATGTTTTTATATTCTATCTCTAAATATTTTTCCTCTTTTCGGGATGTAAAAGAAGAAAACCAGCTTTCCTCTTTCTTTCTTTCCCTCTGCGGGATTTTCGCAGGTACTTTCCCGGCCGGCGGCCGGGCCGGTTATCTGGCAGAGCTCACAAACTGGAGAGGGGTTGTGTTTGCTTTTCAGCTTTGCCATGCCTTCCCAGCAGAAAGAGCAGTTTAAAGCCTTTAGAGAGATTGCTAATAGATGCCAGCTCCTTGCCTTTAGATTCACTCCCAGCCCAGGAGGATTTAGGATGGGATTGGGAGACGAGACGCCATTTCAGGCTCCAAAACACCCTGTTTTAAAATGACTGCGGGTAAGAGGATTAAAACAATAATACCCTTCTCTTCTTGAAGGTTTTTTTTTTTTCTTCCCCCTCTCTCCCTCCTATAGAAAAGATTTCTTCTCCCAGAGCAAAACTGTTTAGACAGGAATTAAGGGAACAAGAAAAAATAAGGGGGGGGGGGAGAGTACCTTTTAATTTGAGCTCGATATTTTGTACAAATTCTGGCAAAATAGAGAGGAGGTCGCTCTGGCTCAGGACGCCAGAAGGCTCCAAGTGACACTTTCTTGTATTTATTTTTATTTTATAGATCTATTTCCCCCCTCCAGAGGTTACGGAGGACCAAGTGATTGTCTCGGGAAAGTGAGGGAGGGGGTGAATCTACAGAAATCTATTGCAATCTATTCCAGCCCTCGCTCCTCCGAAGTCCCGCTGGCTCCCCAGGAAGGAGGGGAGCCCCCCGCACATTCTAATGAATAACCACCCTCTTTCGGCTGGGAAACCGATTGGGTGAAACTCAGTGCTTTGATTGCCGCTACCACTTTTCGAGGGTGTTTTTCGTGGCGCGGTGTCCGCGCTGGCCTGGGCACCACCCTGCAAAGCCCACGGGGAATCACCCCCTTTGCTTTTTTGGGGGTCAGTCTGTAAATGAACACTGCACCTCCCTTCCCGAGTTTACAACCGCACCTTCCTTACTCCGCTAATCACAACGAGTTGAAACGGGAGTCGGCAGGGAGCAGAAGGATGATGCTTCCCAAAATACTGTCACCCCTCTGCAAGCCCCCCTTCATCCTCCAAAGCCTGTCTGGGAGCTACCCCGCGGATTTGTAACTCCCAGGAGATGGGGCACAAATCACAGCCCCGAGGAGCAAATACCTGCTCAAACAACCGACAAACTTCGTAGGATTCCCCCGCTCCTTGCAGAGGGGCTGAGGGTCTGTGCCCGCCGGGCTGGGGCAGCCCGTCCCCCCGGTTCTCCCTAAATTGTTGCTTCCAGCCCAAGCACAAAATCCAACCTCACAATTTCACCGTTGTCTCGCTTTTCTGCTCGCGGAGCTATTAAGCACGGGAGATATTATGATTGCTTCGATGAAAAATCCTTAGTTTTCATTTTCCCCCTTTCCCCCCCCGAAAAAAATAACAGTTTCTCTCTGCCTTCATATAATCTTTCCGAGCTCTCCAGCGAAGGGATTTCTACTGTTTAACCAGCCCATCTAAATAAATCATTGCGTTTTAATTCAGCGCTTCGCACAAACGAGTAACTAGTGCATTTAGTGCAGCTCGGAAAAATAACCCCAGTTTGTCCACAGAACTGATTTATCACATTTCACACACACACACACACACACACACCCGCCCCAATGTATCGATGTGGGCAAAGCATCAGGAAATCGGTTGTGTCGCGATTACGGGTGTTTCTTTTCCAAAACGCGAGGAACCGAGGGAGGGATGGGGACTGGGCAGGAGGAAAGGCAGCCCTGGCAAAGTGGGAGTTGCAGCAGGGGGGTCCCCCCACGACCTTTCCCCCTGCCCCTCTCCCTCCCGAGAGCCTCGGGGCTCTGCAAACTTGAGGCTGGTATCGGATCCGAAACCCGAGCTAGGCTAGACCCGTCTGTTTCCAACCCCGCCGGTAAATGATGATGACGATGATGATGATAATAATAATAGGAGAAATGGGTAGAAATCTGGTATTTTTT
>JANRGW010003260.1:5255-17721 GCA_024733675.1 Psilopsiagon aymara
AAGAGTCCCTCCCCAGCATCCTTATAGGCCCCCTTCAGATACTGGAAGGCTGCTATGAGGTCTCCATGCAGCCTTCTTTTCTCCAGGCTGAACAGCCACAACTTTCTCAGCCTATCTTCATATGGGAGGTGCTCCAGTCCCTGATTGTCCTTGTGGCCCTCCTCTGGACTTGATATTTTATTCTATTAGGTAAATTTTTTTCCATAAGGGACCTGGCTTCAGTTAGTGCCATATACTACTTTAAAATACTGTTGTGTCACCACTGAGAGCAAAACTTGCCCTATTATGTTTTTGCTGCTGACCAGTTAGGCAGGACCCACCCACTGCTTTTCTTGGACCAGACCAAAACATAATGAAATTACCCCTTTGCACTCTGGGAAGGAAAAAGGCCAAAGAATGCAAGTGAAGGAAAACCATCAATTTTACAAAAGAAAATAATAAAATCTGAATTTAATAACACAGAAGTCACTGTTAAGTTGTAAATGAAGGTGCAATTTTTATTTTTTTTTTTTTAATGCTTTGTATACTCCTAATGCATATACAATGAAGAAGAGTAGGACGCCTGTATCCCAACGGCAGAGGATGGCAGCGACGGGAAGAGGGCACTACGAGAACTCACGGGTGAAGCGTCCATCCAGGGGCCGAGAGTGACGGGCAGCAATGATGACACGCGGCTCCAGAAGCACTGGACGCGTTGTTCTCACACGGCAAAGGCCGGGCCCCATCGGAATACAGCGGTGAGGGGCCGAGGGAGCGCCCCCAGGAAGGGGCGCAGGGAGCCCGGTCACGTCCCGCACTCTAACGCGCTCCCTCCTCCCTCGGCGCACTCTTTACGAGAGCCGCTCTCCCCCCCTCCTCACGTCAGGAGAGACCGCGGACGGGGGGGAGGAACCCATCCTCTGCGAGAAAGCCTCCTGCCCTTCCCCTGGCAGAGCCCCCCCCCTCCAGGCGCAGGTGACACTTCCCAGGGGAGCCTTCTTTCTCCTCCTCCTCCTAGCCCTAGTGGCCCGGAAGGGAAGCCCTTCCTCTCCTCCTCCAACCCGTTTCCAGGTGGCAGCAGCCATCTCCGTACCTCCCTCTCCGCCGCCTCCCGCTGGCCTACTCCACCTGTAGCGCGCCCGCGGGGCGGGCAGAAGGCGAGCGCTCCCCCGCCTGCCCGCTTCTCTCCGCCCGCCCGCTCAGGGCACAGCCGCCGCTTCCTCCCGCTCCGCATCCGCGCGGCTGCGGCCCTGACGTCGTTTCCTTCCAACATGGCGAGGGCAGGTTGTTGCTGCTGCCTCCGCCACTGCCGCCGCCGCTGTTAGGGCTAATGGAGGCGGGTGCGGGCCTGGGGCGGCTCAGGGACTGAGCGCGTCGCGGGTGCTGTCCGCGATCACACGCAGCGGGGGGGAGGAGAAGGAAGGAGAAGGCTTAGTCCTCCCTCAGCCGCGGGGGTTGGCTGTCGCCGCCGCCCGGGCCCACCCGAGCCGCCCTCCGGGGGGAGTCGCGGACGGGCATCGGGACTCCGCGGCCTTCCCTCTGAGGGAACTCTTCCCCCGCGCCTGGCTTGGCCTGCCCCGGCCCCTCGCAGCCCTACCCCGGCGGGAGCGGCCGGTGCCTCGCTCTCCATTCCCCACCCTACCCCACCCCTCCTCCTTCTCCTCTCCCGGCTCGATCGCGCCCATGTATGAAGGGAAGAAGACGAAAAACATGTTCCTGACCCGGGCCCTGGAGAAGATCCTGGCCGACAAGGAGGTGAAGAAGGCGCATCACGCCCAGCTGCGCAAAGCCTGCGAGGTGGCCCTAGGTGAGGCGCAGCCCGCGGCGGGAAGGGACGGCCGGCTGTCGGGGGGGCTCTGGCCCCTTCTCCCCTGTTACCTGGTGTGCGTGTTGCGGGGGGGAAGGCAGGGAGAGCATAGAGGCGCTTTGGAACCTTTCTGGGGAGATGAGGCAGAGGGGGCTGAGGGAGGTGTTGCTGCAGGCTGAGCCGTGGCATGGGTTTGGGGATGGAGCGAAGGGTCTGCTTAGTTTTGTGAGACTCGGGGCGGGTGCGCGGGAAGGCTGAGGCCTCCCGTCTAGCTGCGGAGCCCTATGGCAGTGCCCGTGCCCCTGGGCCGAGGGGAGAGCGTCGCTTGTCGCGGACCTTCCGCGCACTGCCCCTTGCTGACGGCGGTGGCGAGGGCGCTGCGGCGCCCGGCGGGCTCTTCTCCCCGCTCGCAGGATGAATAGGCAGAGGCGAAGCGCCGAGCTGAGTTGACCTGGAAGCAGACGGCCGGCGGGGAGGGAGCAGGTGACAGGCAGCGGTAAGGGAGGAGGGACTGGATTGGTGGGCTGCCAGAAACAATGCTAACAGACCACGTTTGGGGCTGGTGGGCCTTCGGGGCCGGGACGCTGGCCCCTGGGGAGGAGGCCTAGAGAGGGAGAGGGTGGTCCCGGAGGTGTTCAAGGGGGAGCCTTAGCCGTGTGTTACTGGTGGAGAAAGAGCTGATGGGGAAAGGGTCTTCCCTCAGCCGGAGCTGGTGTAGGCACGGAAGACGTGGGAGTATTTGTGTGCCTCGGGCTGAAGAGAGGCGTTGGGTTTGTAATACAGCTGTATCAACACCACCTAGTCGAGAAGAGCCAGGGAAGTGTCGGGGCTGGAGTACAAAGCATATGTACACATTCAGTAACAGGCAGCATCAAAGAACTTGGGCTTTAAAATTTTGGTGTGATGAGTATAGGCAGGGTTTGAACCTATGTGGCAAAATATTGATGTATTTACTGAAAGATTTCTGGAGAAAGGCCTTTATTTCAATAATACATAAATGCATTGTGCCCCTCCCATTCTTTTGTAATTGTTTCTGGGTTTGGAGATAATTATCTTGATTTTATACGGTAATAATGTCTGTTTAAATGAATTGTTTGAAGGGATGCTATTAAACTGAAATTTCCTTGTTTTAAAAATGAATATAAGTAATTTCACACTGTTCTTTTTGTCATTCTATTCATTTGTCTTTTACAATGCATTAATTTTAGTGTGTGTGTATTAAAAGAACATTTTCTTATTTTCTTTGTGAAAGACTGGCAAATGGAAGGGGACGAATCACAGTAGTTCAACTATTTATTAATAATTTAGATAGGAGATCATTTATGTTGTTTGGTTTTGGTTTTGTTGGTGGGTTTTTTTTGCATTTCTCACCAGTAGGACTGTTAATAATCTTATGATTTAGGCAGATGGGATTAGACTGACAACTCTTTGTCCTTTCTGTTGACTGTAGACTGTGTATTCAAACTAGAATTAAAATTGAGAAATGTTTTCTTGTAATTAAACTGAGTTTTTATCCAGCCTGTATGTTATCCATAGAATTAGAAACTGGTATTAACCTTGTGTTTCTGTCTTTTACTTCAGTAGTTTGATCTGTCCTAAATATCACCCAGATGCCTCCAAACATGTATTGCACAGATTATAAAGCAAGCCATCTAGACTGTAGAATCTGCATCTTTTATCTTGTAAACCAATTTGGGCAAGGGGACCCCCAAGCACACATCCCAGTGATTTCTATGCTACAGCTTCATTGAAACCTCCTGTGGATCTGATTGTGTGATTGGAGTTTAAACAGGAAAATGATGTGTCTGGGTATAAATGCCAGTGAGGCGGGAAAAAAGAAATACAGGATTGTGTTTAGTAGCTAATGTATATAGAAGGGCTTCATGAACTTGAAAAATACCAGACATTAAGTTAATGCCATAGACTTTTACTGAATACTTTTTAGCTTGCGGCACAATGAGATATAGTTGGTGACTGTAGATGTAGTATGGTTCATTGTCTGGTTTTGTGTGTCATCGACTCCTAATTCAGATACTCTATTCTTGAATAGAGCCGTGCTTATGTCTAACTATAGAAAGCTTTTCAGAATAAAGTAAGTATCCTCCATACTTAAGATGTGAGGCAACTGGGTGTTAAAGCTGTGCTGTCGTTTCTGGAGCAGAATTGGAAATGGGATGCATGTCTTGTGCTCTATTCATGTAGCTCTTCATCTCTTGGAGAGTACTCTTCAACTAATGCTTCTTTGCTGCCTGAAGCAAGGAGTGCAGACTTCTTATTCCTGAGAAATTGCTTTATTTTAGAAAGCAACAACATTATTGATAAAACATTAGAAAAATAGTAATTTAGAGTTAGGTTCAATTTGGAGTTAATCCTGCAAAGTCTAATGTTGAGGTTTTATTGGGTTTTTAAAAATGGTAAATAAAAAGTAGCTTTTAAAAATCATATCAACAATTGCAAATCGTCAAATCAAGATCATGGGTTTTTTTCAGTCTGAATATTTAATTTATTAGTCTTCACTGCAATAATCTGATGTAATATCAGACTGTGCCATTAAGATCTTTTTTCCAGCCGCATGACTGTAGTAAAATGTTGCTTACTATTACTATATCAAATGTTATAACTGGTAGTTGTGACTACCAGATTTTGTTTGTTTCGTGTTTTGGAATGTTTTCAAATTTATTTTTTTTTCTAAATCTATTATTACATTGTTTTACCTTGTTTGCATAAGGTGAGCTGCTGTTCAAGTATTTCAGAAACAGGCAAGCAATGACCAGGAATACAGGTATTCCCCTTATAAGAGTCAGACAGTTTAAAACTCTGCTTTTTAGATTGAGGTTGACAAGCAGTATTTTAAGAATCTTTAAGACTATTCCTTTGTCATTTTAAATCTGTATTTTCTTATAAACCTCTGCTTTTGCATTCCACTAAGGTTATGCTTCATCCATTTTTGATTTGTGATTTCTGAGGTAGAAAACCCCCCCAGCATTCCTGGGGGGGGTTAGTCTGGGTCAGCTGTGTTAGTCTGACCTCTGAACAGGTGTTAAGACAAGGTCCTTCTAGTATAACCATTTTTCTGGGCTATTAGACGATAAGAAAGCAAAATTTAATTAAATATTGTAGCTTGAATTGTAGATATTTGGGGGTTTAACAGGGTTGAAATTAAGCCTGATATTTGCATCTGTATGTAATGATGCACCAGGTTGTGTCTGGATTAATGCAGAACAGTTGACTCCCAAGTTTAATGTGTTTTTTTTCATGCAGCACTGTCCTTTCTGAAAGACATTCTCTCTGTGTAAGAAATGTAACATTTATTTTCTCTGGTCACCTAAAGAAATACAGCTAATTTAGAACTTCATATTGTATGTGAAGCATAGCAGCTACAGTTAAGCTCATTCCTTACATAGATTATCTTGAAAACTGGCCACTTGCAGAGGGCATTGGGCAGGCAACTGGCTGACAGGAGGATTAGATTTAGAGGTTCCCTTCTTAGTCAGTTATCTGCACTGCTGTTTCTGTATTGGTTTTCGGCCATATTACAGTCTAGGAAGCTTTGCAGTAAATACACTGCATTGTGTAGGGACCAGAAAAGTTATGGGGGGCAGGGGGGAATTCCTCAGCTGAATGTAATGTTTCTAATAGACTGATCAAAAATGGTTAGTGTTGTGTCAGAATCTGAGGTGTAAATTTGTCTGTGGAAAGGACCAAGCTGAGCAAACCAGAATTCCCTGCATGTATTAACGGCTGCTAGTTAAACTGCAAATCAGCACTTAAGCAACTGTCCCGTAAAACTCCAAACCATGACTAACATAAAATGATACAGATAGGTACCTAGTATGTACTTTAAAGAAAAGCAAGCATGTGCTGCTTGGAATTCTGGAAGTACTGTCTGGAGAGGGTTGAAACTTACTTTCAAAAAGTTCTTCAGTGCTCCTTGGGTTATTTAGTCTGTCATGCAAAGATCCTGCTGGGTGATGTAGGTCTCATGCAATGTGAAAGTAATAGCTCGGTTCAGTTTGTGCTGCTGTTAAATGCATGTGTGGGATGATGAAACAGCAGGATATAATTAAGCACTGAATCTTATTTTTACTGAAAATGGGTAACGTTTGGAGTAGAACTCACCCAGAGGTGGGAAGATTCATCTATACCTACATGGTTTTGTAAATGGCCTGTGGAAATCTCACCTGCATAAATTTTTCTGTCTCTTTTTACCCTTCCCACTCTTACGTCCTTTGCATGTGTAGATAATAATGGCCTATTATCAGAGTAAGTTAGGTTGATAGTTAATGCAGAAATGCATGTACATGTTGCAAATGCATTGAAAAAAACCCTAAGCTAGTACAAACAGTTAGAAATGCATTTTGAAGACCATTATCTTGTTATTACTCTGGAATTAGTTTTACTGGACAAGTGTTGGATGAGCTTAATTTGTCTGTATTTTTGATAATGCTCTTTTCAGTAAGCAACCTTCCATATTTCATCAAAATTAGTCATCCTTTTTTAGAAGCCAAAGCCCCCAGGATTGTTGGGAGTTGACTACAAAGGAGTTGGTGGTGTACTGTTGTCTGCATGTGCTATAGGCATTTATTTTCACAATATACAAGTCACTGTTGTCCATAGAGAATATATTTTCTGGTTGCAATTGTTCTTCTGTAACACTTTGAAGTGAGCAAGCAGGATAAATGGAGACTTCTTTGCTAGTACAAACTAAGATGTATATTTAAGAAAAATATATATATATTCCTACAAAAGTGCCTCTGCCCTTTCCTCCTCTTGCTTGCTTTGCTAAGTTTGGGCTTTAACTAGCAGGGTTTCTGTGTGGTTAAGGTCTTACCTAGTCTTGCAAAGATTTAAATCTTGTTTCGTAACAGTAATACATAATTGGCCCCATAAACTGCTTTCCAGATTGCCTTCTGCATTTGAGGTGTAGAGTGCCATTTATGTCAAATTTATGGGGCTAATTTAAGAGGAGTACGTAGTGGGAATTTTATTGTTTTAAACGTAATCAGTTCTCAGCTGTAAAGAATGGTAATGCTATCAAGCTTTTATCTGTCTTTAGAAAGGGGTTGATTGGCAGGGTACACGTAAAAACACTTTTGTAGAAAATAAGGTAGATGGTATTTGGGTTAGAAAAATGTTAATGGAGTTAATAGAGGATGAGTATCAAATATTTGCTTTTTGTCATGGAAGGGAAAAAAAATGGTGCAGCTTTGACTTTGTCCTGAAATATGCCCTTAGTTAAAGTCTTTGCTATTTTGATAGTTTTAACATTGATTTTTCAGTATCTTTTGAAATCTAATCTTGAAAGGCTTCAGCACATCTTTGTGACTCAGGGCAGCTTTTAAATACCTCTGTTCGGCTGTGTGCTTTGGAGCACTAATTGGAATGTTGAAGCGTAAAATGAAAGTTGTTGCCTTGTGGAGAAGGATGCATCTATTTCTTATGATGAAATATTTTTACTGTTTTGTGGGGGTTTGTTCGAGTTGGATCTTTTTCTGTATCGTCTTCAGTATATTAGCCCTGCAGTTGTCATCTTTTCCTCTGTTCTGTGGTTTGTGTCCCCAGTTAATTGCTGTTTCATATTTTCAGGATGACAACAGTGTCCATTGTTGTGCGTTGTCTTAGATTACAGTTGAAAAAAAAACTTAGCATGGCTGTTGATGTTAGATGTCCATTCCAGACCTTTTCTGGAGTCCTTCAGAGAACAATTGGCCTTGAGCTAATATGTTATTAAAT
Source organism: Psilopsiagon aymara (assembly GCA_024733675.1). Classification (NCBI taxonomy): domain Eukaryota; kingdom Metazoa; phylum Chordata; class Aves; order Psittaciformes; family Psittacidae; genus Psilopsiagon; species Psilopsiagon aymara. The sequence continues at coordinate 12,775 of JANRGW010003260.1, forward strand.
GCACTGACTTGTTTAGCTGTCAGGAAGGGTTGTCACGTGGGTGTTCATGGGCGGAAACAACAGCCAGTGGGGATCTAGTTGGTCTCTTTTCCTTGTTCTTGGTGAAACTCCTAGCTGAAATCATGGACTCTCAAAAGAACTGGATGAGGAAGCCTTGTCTTCTTTTGGGGTACCTACCTGTCGGGTTTTCCATTGGTGTTGATACTTTTGTCAAGGTCCTGATTAGTTAGTACTTTAAAGTAAACAAATGGTGGCAGGGGCCTGGGAAGGCAGACCAGCAATGTCCATGACTCTCATTCAATTCTGCAGCAGTCACTCAGTGACTCTGATAGGCCGGGGAAGGCAGTTTCATGTCTTTTGCAAGTCAGAGAGCTTTCATGTGTGATGTGTAAATTGGTGGTTTGCTAGAGGAACGTATTTTTGTCTGGGAAAAGACAGCTACTGTCAGTGGAGCGTCAGAGGCTGAAGTGACTTGGGAAACACAACTCCTCAGATTTGGAGGAAGGAGGGAGGTGTCAAGGAAATAGAATTGAGTGAGAAGGTTGCAAATTTTAATGAGGAGGCAGAGTTCTATTGTGTGCATCTGAAAGCCAAGAGTATGTGATTTAGCTGTGCTAGTCAGGTGGATGCTGACCGAGAAGTGCTCAGTATATAGCTGGCAGTTATTTTCATGTCCTTGAGTAAATAGTAGAAGAAACTATAGGTTACTGTTAGGCAAACCAAACCTTTAATAAATATCACATACATACAAAAAGGCTCCAACCAACCAGGGAAAACATAAGATACTTCTGTGGAATTTTAATAGAAATAGAATATTGTGCAAAAAAGATTGAACAACTGGTAGTTGTTGTATTTTGTTTATAGGAAAGCCACCTAGTACCAGAATGTAAAATTAAGGAAAAAAAATCCCAAACGAAAACAAACCCCCCATCCCCCCCCCCAAAGCCAAAACCAACAAAAAACAGCCTATGTGTTTTCTAGAAATCTTAATGGAGTGCAGGGGAATGTTAAATACAAATACCTATTCTGAGGGATGCTTCCCATTTTGAGTACAAAAGTAGAATTGCTGCTAAAAATAAGCCTCTGAAGTCCCAAAAGTTTGAAATATCTGGCAGAATTCCCTTATTGATTTCTAATTAGTGTTAGGACGCTGGGAAAGTTCTGAAGGACTGAGGGGGATCAGCTGCTGTGCCAATGGATGAATAAGATGACCTAGGTGATTACTAGAGTATTGGTCTAATGTTGATCCCAAGCAAGGTAGTGGAGTTGTTTGATATGTTATGTGAGAATAAAAATGCCAGACAGGAAGGATCTGAAAAAGATTGAAACAGAAAAGCGCCCTCCACCAGTTCAAGTGTTTGGGATGAATTATAGGACATTACCTCCACGTTTTAGTTTTCTGTAACTACTGTGTTCTTCAGATCTTAATTTACACGATTAGAAGTAAAAACTGCCAAACTGGTAGGAAAAGGCTTGATAAAATTCCATTTGAATTGATAAATATTTACTTTTTCATTATTATTTTTCCATCCATTTGCTTCTTTCCACTTTAACCATTGTCTTAGCTTTTAGGTTGGAGATTTTGTTTGAGTTTCTTTTGGAGGTCTGGGTTTGGTTTTATCTAATTGTTTTCTTTAAAGTTCTACATTTTAGTTTTCAATGTGGATGTATCAGTTGATGATGTGGCTTTAGCTGGGAAGCAGAAGCTCTTAAAAGATCTTAAGGTCTTGAGGGAACTGAGCTCTTAGTATGATGCCTTAGTCAAGAGGAGCTTTGAAGCTTGGGTAGGGAATGTGGAGGTTACTACCTGATACAACTTTTAGAGTAACGGCTGCACCTGGTTTCAGCAGTGTGTGGATTTTATTACCAGCCAAACATGCTTAAAGAGCCATACAAATAAGAGAATAAAAGAAATAGTGCAAGAATCAAGATGAAGTGTTGCTTGTATTTAGACACAGGTAGGAAACAGTGGGCTGGTTTTATTCTCGGATGTTGTAAGTCTTCGTATCACTCATTCTTTTCAAAAAATATGTTTTAATTAGGGGAACAGTTGTTTCAGAGATGTCTTGCATCTGGCTGTGCTTTTCAGGAGTTTGTAAAAAGCAGTCACGCTGGATGCTTCCTCTTAAACTGCAAAAAAGATTTGTCTGTTGGAAATTCTTTTTCTTTAATAAAAAAGTCATACTTGGTTTTACGGGAATTGTAAGTGCAACTGTGTTAGTTGATACAAAAGCCTGTGTATTTAGTGTGCTGTGTAAGTGCTGTTTATGAGTGTGAAACCCAAAAATGACAACTAGAACTTTCAGTTTGAGAGGTAATTACACTTTCTTCACCTTGGTCACCTGCTCACTGATTTCCTTTTTTTTTCACCTCTTAAGGAAAGGTGAATCACCAAAACTTCCTGAACTGAGTGATCGTTGCTGCATTCTAATGGTGTTAGTTCTCGGAAGGGGATACTTGTAGCTTTTCTCTAAGCTGTGATGGGATGTACTTACACTAGTGAAGGATCTCAAAACAGTGATGTGTTTGATTGCAACGTTTGATTAGATTCACAAAATACCTTTCTGCTCAGTTTTGATTTTATTTTTTCCTCCCATGATATTTTTTGAGCTTGAACAAAGAACAGTTTTTCAGTAGCATCTTTTGTAGATTTTAAAATAAAAAGACAGGCCCAACCCTGCAAAGTGGATTTACACTTGACCATCGTAGTGGACCATAGCCCCTGTCTACTTTGATAAACTCACTTGGCTGCCTCTTCCACTTTCTCATATTCTGTTTTTTTGCAGGTGTGCTGTTCTAGCTCTGTTCTAGTATGATTTAATTATTCTGCTAAACAGGTTTCATTCAAATGGTATTATCTGCCCAGCTGTTTTGTCATGTTTGGGTGCATTTCTTTGTCTTTTGTCCCAGCTTTACAGAATGTATGTACACTCTTAACAGCTTAAGTAAATTTTGCCAAAACCAAGGGAGTCTTTTATTAAGGCTCCCCCCAGTGTTTCTAGTACTCTGTGTATTGTGTGCTAATGTGGTACAACATTACACAGTTACTGATGTTATGCTATTTTATACTTGGTTTTGTTCAAGTGGGTAATGTCTGTTGTCCAGTGCTCTTCAATCTTTTTTCATTTCATGTACTTCTATCAGAAAAAAATATATTTTTAAGATAATTGAAAGTAGCTACTCTTGAGATAAATGGGTTTATTCAAGCCTTCTTTTCTGCCTGCTCTTAAACACAGATGAAGATAGGTTTAAAAAAGATGATCCATTAATAATCAAATTCTGCACTCAGTAGCACTTGCTGTTCTAATAATAACAGGTTTTGTAATGTTGTACCTTCTTTTCATTTAGAAATAAAAGTATGATTAGATTTGCAAATATTTAATGTAACAATATTTTAGTCAATTCTGGGTAGAGGGGTGTTTTAACACTTGGTGGTTTTACTTAACATAAGTGTGGGACTCCAGAGCATCAGTTTGTATTGCAGTTGTCAGGAACGTTTGAATGGCCAGTGTGCTTCAGCACTGCAGTGTGCATCTTTGCAGTTTGAGGGAAACTGGGGACAGGATATTCCTGGACTTTCAAATTGAGATAAAAATGTTAAACAGTAACTTACGCTACAAGACTCAGCTGCTCAGCTGAATAGTACACTTACAAAGTTTCAAATATATAAATTAAATACAAGGAGTGTGGCAGTGGTTTAATTTCTTTGGTAGCTTCCCATCATATTATAAAACTGTGCTGCAAATTAACAAAGATGTACTTGCACAAAACTGTGCTTCTAATGCAGGTAATAAGCATAATCTAATGGGAATGCCTTTTACAATGAAGATATTTTTTGCAAAGGCGTGGTTCTGTTGTGTGTAAAAATAGCATACCTGTGTATGCCTGACAAACAACCTTGCAGGTTATTTCAGTGTGTATAAATGTCTGGGTGGTACTGCTGAATGGATCAAGTGTGCAGCAGCTGGTATAAATTCACTGTGGTTTTTTTCTGCAACTTGGGAAAGCTGGAAAATGCAGAGTCTTAACTCAGCTTGCTTCATTTGGCTAATGGACTGTGACATCTGCAAGAATGCTGTACTGGATCTTGTGCAGTATATGGGAAAGTGGATAGGAATAAATTAACCTCTGTTTTCATTATCCTGAAATGGAAACGGGGGTTTATAACTGCTGTAAGTAAAATCACTAGAATAGGACAGCTGCATTTGCATGAAAGTTTGAAAGCTGTATAACTACTGCCTAAGTGCCTAAGAAGTATGATTAAAATTTTCTTCACCTGCAATGAAATGAGACACTTAGATGCTTTCCACTTGTGATTTAAGACATGACACTTTATTTTGTATGATTATGTGTGCATAATTACTCATATAAATAGATCATGAATGCTTAGAAACTTTGCTGTACAGAGAAACAATTTTAGAGAATAAAATTAAACACTAGGGGAAGCAGGCTGATGGCTAGTGATGTTTGGGAGAGCTTTAGGTTTGTCTTAGTTGCAGAAAGTGGGAGGAGTAAAGCTTGATCTCCATCCGTGAGTCTTGTATTATAAAGCTTGAAATAAAATTCCGTGTTCAAATTACTAGCACTGTCTTTTACATTGAAGGAAAAACAGCACTTGGACCATTCTTTCCTTTATGGCCTCCTTTTCACATAAAAGCAGAAGCTGCTGTCTGTCTTCTTGGTTACTGTCCAGGCCTTTCAGTGATGCACTTGCGGCAGGTGACATGGCACCCAGATATTTCTCATACTCTTTGGATGATTTTGTTTTATGCTCTATGTAGAAGTTCACTTAAATAACATCCTCCCATAAACCAAAATTCTCCCTTCTCTCTGCTCAAAGCTGCTCTCTGACACTGAACCAGAGTGAGGGCTGTTGTCATGGGTTCAGCAGTAGCAGTCATTTTTCCCCTTCTTGGTAGCTGGTGCAGCACTGTGTTTTTCACTTGT